>CM040395.1:100040361-100342861 GCA_022702515.1 Ilyophis sp. 1 JC-2022
GGCTCCTCTTCAGGCTCCTCCACATCAGCTGATTCAATATTAAATCCAGCCACATTTCCTCTTCCTGTGCCAATACAGGCATTCCTCAGTTTGCTTTTTAGCTACATGTGGCAATTTTGAACCAGCCTTAGATGGAAGGAAAGGAAAAGTAATTCTGCCCAACGCTTGACTAAAGGGTTATGACCAGTGATATTTCTTTGACCTGTGGGGTAACTATTGTGTGATGAGGCACGGGTTTCTGACCCTGTTGACCAATACCCTCTGTCCCTCTGTGAAGCTTTGTCCTGTGGGGCTTCCAGCCACAGTAGGCGCTGATGCAGTCAGGATTCAAACTGGGCCGTGCTGTACTGAGCTAGTACATCAGCCGTATGTGGTTCTTGGGAAATGTAGTTCTTTAAACATAAGAAAATATCCTCAATTCTGTTTTCGAGCCTTGTACTGTATTTGGTGTCAGTATGAATAGTCTGTCTGTTTTTTTGTTTGTTTCCCCTTCAGCGTGTGACTGAGATTGAGAACATGCGGCACAGAGTGATAGAGGCACGCCAGGAAGTGTTCAATCACAATGAGCACGAGGTCAGCAAGCGCTGGACCTTTGAGGAAGGGGTGAGTGCTGTGTGTGGCTTCTCCTCTGGTGCATGCATGTATTTGGGCTCTCCTCGATTGAAATCCACAACTCGGGCTTTGATGAGCTCTTCTAACCTATCCTGTGTTTACAGTGTGACCTTTCCATGCACCAAAGAGAAATGTCGTTCCCTATGGCACCAAAATGCATTATTTTGTGATGAAATGGGATGACTGGAGAAGTTCCTGGGGAAACCAATGGGAGAATACATTATTATTATTATTATTTTTATTATTATTCCCTCAAAATTCTCATGGAATCTCCTTCTTCTTTTTCAGCCAGTTGTGTTTATTGTTTAACCAGTTTTCCATCTTTCACATCACCAGATAAAACGGCCTTACTTCCACGTGAAGGCCCTAGAGAAGACTCAACTGAGCAACTGGAAGGAGTACCTGGACTTTGAGATTGAGAACGGGACCCCGGAGAGGGTGGTGGTGCTGTTTGAGCGATGCCTGATCGCCTGTGCCCTCTACGAGGACTTCTGGATCAAGGTAACTGGGTGTCCTTGTTTCCCTGCCCCGCCTCTATAGCCCCCTTCAACAATATCAACTCCTCACTGAAGTTCTACGCTGTTTACCTGTCATGTTGATATGTGACTGTCTTGTATTAGGGGATGGCCTGCTTGCCAGCAGATTTGACTGCAGAATTTGCCAACTGCGTTGCATCTCTTCGTCCTACCTTACAGAAACTAATCTTTATGGTTCGATGAAGGTGCTGATGGGTTTAAAAGACATTTTAATGTTCTTGTCAATGGATTTACTGGCCAGTGCCAGGGAAGGGAATTTTAGTCATGTCTTTTGTTTTCCTTTCTCCTACCTCTCTCTCTCTCTTTCTCTCTCTGAAGTATGCAAAGTACTTGGAAAACTACAGCATCGAGGGTGTGAGACATGTGTACAAGAAGGCCTGTACGATTCACCTACCCAAGAAGCCAACCCTTCACCTGCTGTGGGCCGGGTTTGAGGAGCAACAGGGTGAGCCTCTTTGATATTGGCAATACCTTTAGAGCTGTCGCACCAGCTGAAATCTAGATTGGGCACAATGTACTAATCCAACATCAAGGCGGCTGCCGTATTTTTGTTATGGTGGCCCATGAAGAATGTGGTACAAGTACTTTTTGTTTTTTGAACCAGTTATTCGTTTTTATTAATTTAGCAGACGTTCTTATTCAGAGCAAACTACATAAATTACCTGAGGGAATGTCAATTAAACTAGTGTTTTATAACATAATGTAACCTCAAAGTATGTTCTGCATAAATTTAGAGATTGATTGTTTGAATGCCGTGCTCTTTTTAAGCTATCTTTGAACAAGCAAAAACCAGCTGTGATTTAGTGGAGACAGATGTTCACTCACCAGAATATGCACCCCATAACGAACTGTTTTTCAGGGAACATTGAGGAGGCCCGTGGGATCCTGAAGGGCCTGGAGGAGGCGGTGCCGGGTCTGGCCATGGTACGGTTGCGCCGGGTCAGCCTGGAGCGTCGCCACGGCAACATGGAGGAGGCCGAGTCCCTGCTGCAGGACGCCATCAACAACGGAAAGAACGTGAGCGAGTCGTCGTTCTACTCCATCAAGCTGGCCCGTCAGCTGCTCAAGGTGCAGAGGAGCTTGGAGAAGGCTAGGAAAGTGCTGCTGGAGGCCATCGAGAGGGACAAGGTGAGACGGGGAGCCAAAGGTTCTACAGGCAAACTCAACCTTCTGTGCACTCTTTGGCCTAATCCAAAATGACATGACCAACCTGTGTTGTTCCACAGGCATGGTCTCAATCATAAATAACTTAAAAAGTAAATAACAATAAAGTCACATTGTTTTACCATAGTTGAAGTAATTACAGTGGGGTGCAAAAATGTCGGCACCCCTGGTCAAAATGCCTTTTACAATGAATATCTAAGTGAACCAAAGCTAACCTGACCTCAAAATGGTACAAAGTTAAACATGACACATTTAAAATTTTGAATGCAAGATTACTTTTTATTTAAATGTTTAACATGTTAACATTTTCAAAAGAATAAAAAAAGGAAAACGGCCCTGTGCTAAAGTTTTGGAACCCTGCCAGTTAGTCCTTTGTAACTCCTCCTCGGGCAACTATAACGGCTTGCAAATTCTCCCTGTAGCCAGCTAACAGTCTTTCAATTCTTGCTTTTGGAATTTTACCCTATTCTTCCTTGCAGAACACCTCTAGCTCAGAAATATTGTTTGGCCTCCTTGCATGCACGGCATGGTTGAGATCTCTCCACAGATTTTCAATAATATTCAGGTCTGGGGACTGTGGTGGCCAGTCCAAAACCTTAATTCGTCTTTCCTGGTACTTCATGGTTGATTTTGAATTCTTTGGATCATTGTTTTGCTGGAATACCACTTCAACTTCAATGTCTGGACTGACCTTGTCATTATCAACATTGTCTTGATATTTGGTGGAATCCATTCTTTCTTTTCACCTGCACAATATTTCTTGTGCCCCCCCCCCCCACACTGCCACACAACCCCAAAGCATGATGAATCCACCTCCATGCTTAACAGTTGGCACGGTGGTTACAAATGCGTTACCCTTTTTTTTTTTTTTTGAGAACATACCTTCTTTGGTTGTGGGCAAAAAGTCAATTTTGGCTTCGTCAGTCGAAAGCACATTGTTCCAAAATGCTTCATAAGGCTTCTTTCTGGCAACTCTGCCATGTAGGTCTTTGTTGTTTAAAGTACATTGTATTGATGTCCTGTGAACAACTAGACCTGCATCTACTACTATTTATTAATTTTATTTTTTTGCAGTGATGTGTGGGTTCTTCTGAGCATTTATCACCAGATCTCTTGCCTTGACTTCAACTGTTCTATTTATCTTCCATTTTATGAAAATAGGTTAGTTTGAAAACATGAAGGTTTTTTTTTTTTTTTTTTTTTTTGCTGTATTCTTGTTGGTGGAAGTAAACTATCTTGATTCTGACATTCTTGGACAACTGTTTAGAGGAACCCGTGGTTGTTAACACCAGACAGAATGGCTACCGCAGTTAGATGCTTTAGAAGGCGCGTAGTTACTTCAGAATAAGTAGTTCAGCCCTGGAATTATATTCACACGACCCATTGAAGTCCTAATGAGTAAATCACCTGGGCCTGGACCTTAGTAATCATCTTTTTAAAAAGTCACAGAATAATTCAAAAGGGTTCCCAAACTTTTGCACAGGGCCTTTTTCTTTTTTTAAAATGTATTATTTTGAAACTAAAAAATAAAAAGTAATCTTGCTTTAGAATTTTAAGAAATTAGTCATGTTTAACTTTGTATCATTTTAGAGGTCAGGTTAGCTTCTGTTCACTTAGATATTAATTGTAAAAGGCATTTTGACCAAGGGTGCCCAAAGTTTTGTACCTCACTGTAGTGCCTTGCTTTCATCTGATAGGTTCATCCCCCTGGTTCTTTAACCAGATGTTGCTTTGGGAAACATAAGGAGGTGGCTCGGTTTGTTGTATGACATGCATAGGTTTTAAAAAATATATATATTTTTTAAACTCCACCTGCCAGATGAGCCCCAAGCTGTATCTGAACCTGCTGGAGCTGGAGTATAGCGGTGACGTTAAACAGAACGAGGAGCTGATCCTGTCCTGCTTCGATCGAGCCCTGAGCAGCCCCCTGCCGCTCGAGTCTCGCCTTGCCTTCTCCCAACGCAAAGTCGAGTTTCTCGAGGACTTCGGCTCCGATATCAACACGTATGCTCCCATACCCCCTTCCTACACACGCTAGGAGAAATTTGCATGCCTGAAGGCAACCTGCTGATATTCTGCGACTCATTTACTTCTGCTGTCCCCCTCTCTCAGGCTTGTGTCTGCCTATGAAGAACATCAAAAGATTTCAGAGGCACATGAATCCACAAAGCGGAAGGCTGAAAATGGGTAAGGGTAATATTCCACCATTATGCAATCTCTTGACTCTGTTTGACAGTCCACTTTACAGGACTCTTGGGGCTCTGTTGCACAAAGCTGTTTACATGCAATAACATTTGCGGCAGTAATTGCGTGTGATGCAACCAGTCTTGTTGTCCGACCTTAAACCTCGGTCAAAATCAATGATCACGTTTACATGCACACTATATTCCAAATAATGATTCTTATTGTGGTTGGGGTAATATTCCGATTATACCGTTTGCATGTGTCATGAAAGGCCGAACCCGATCAGACTCTTTTATACATGGTTAGCTGAATATTCAGTTTGCATCCTTTGGTTGGTGATAAAGGATGGTGTTCCAGTAATTCTTCTCTGTGCGTGAAATGTTTAAGGCGTTAACTTTTAATTTTAAATAACACACATCTTTTTAAGGTAATCACATTATTTCAGCTGTGGTGGCCCCATTGAGTGCAGATCTATGATGTGATTTCCCATCTACCATCTTTAACTTCCCTCTGGCGGTAACACAGGCATTACGGAAGTTATTAAACTGTACTTTTCATTCATTTAATATATAATAAACTGCTTGCCTCAATATTTTCATTAAATATTCTTAATATATATATCCATTTCTTCTGAGAAAGTGGTTTTTAAGCCCAAAACGTCGAGTTAAAACTTTGTAAATAACGTTGGAAACTACGACCTAATTGTCTTTCACAAAACTTTAGTTTGAAAAATCGTTATACCTTTAGGCTTCGAGAGAAAATACTTTAAAACTTTCATACGGCTGTACATTATTTTTTTCAAATGATTAAACCGACTTTTTGAAGTGCTTTTCTGCACTTCATCACGAGTAGTGTCTGTGTTCAGTTTGGCGTTGTGAAACTCACCCAGTTGCTGGAGTACCAATCCCGTGACTTTGCGTATTTTAGCCAAAGGGGTTTTGAACTTTATTGCAGTTTTATGCAAAACCGTCGTCAATTGGGTGTATTTCTTTGACTGATAGCGCAATAGGCTTATCTGAAGTTGGAAAAACTAGCATCGACCCGCCTCCACTGCGAGTATTATTTGCTTTCCATTGGGTTTTAAAACGGTCTCAAATATTCCAGCCAATAGCCAAGACTCTTATCTTTCAGATATGCCCGCATTCAACACAAAGCCTTTGGAAGTCACTTAGATACAGCTCCGCGTAAGAGGGAGACCTGGGAGAGGCACTAATTATCAAACCAAGATGGTGCAGAATGTTTTTAGCTTGTAGCATAGCTAGCTACATTCCGCTTAGTAAAGCATAATTCATTGGGTAACGGCTGTTGTTCAGCTTTTTACTTTAGTCTCTTTCATACAGTTTTTGGTTAGTTATGTCTAAGTTATTCAGGCGTTTCTCCATGCAGCAGGTCCTAGCCCAAATATGTTATTGTGATCTTGTCACAATGATGCAGAGTGGTGTAAGATAACAGATTTTTTGCCAGTTTACCAGTGGGAATTCACTGTTATATATAAAACAAATCCCTTAAATTAATATAGCCAACATTGCTATATTGTAACAATGGCAAGCAAGCCAGCAAAATTGCACATAGCAGCTAGCAATCTGTGTCGGAGATGAGCTGTTCTGAGTGCAACCTAGAGAGGTTTTCATTGGGAACGATGAAAGTTTCTTTGTGTAACTGGGCATTTTTGTGGTCCTGGGGTCTTCCAATTTCAACAAGGATTTAAATGCCTTGACGATATCTCACTGATCTCATTTTTATGTCCCTGGAATCCGAGTTGAAATGGTGTAAACATAAGTAACCTTTTGATTGAAAATGTTTTATTTTGGCAAATATAAACGTGCATATGAATCATAGTAGAAATTAAGCCTTCAATGGGGGAAAAAATGTACGATTTAAGTGCTCTGAATCTCCTGCCTGTGCAGCGCACAAGAGCCGGAGTCGAAGAAGCAGCGCACTGAGGACCCCTCCATGGGCACAGGTCAGATGGTGCCAGACATGCAGCCCAACCACTCTGCATACAACTACAACTACAACTGGTACCAGGTGAGCACTGCACGCCAACAACAAAATGAGTCGGGTGGAGCTTCACCATACAGCTCCACACTTACTGCATAACGGTATTACAAATTAAAACCTTTGGAAGGTGAGCACTGAGCAAATTCCAAATTTGTGACTCGATGCGTAGTTGAGATGCATGTCTCACACATGACCATTTTACAGGAGAGGCGAAAGGCGTTATAAAATTACTATCCAGTCAAAATTGAGTTGATACCAGAATCGCATTCCTGAAGATCAAATAAACCATTGACCTAAATTTCAAATCATTGTGTGCATATTTAAAATTGTCAAATATTGGGACTAGTTGGTCCTCCAGAATCATCCACACAAGAAATAAATTTGACTCACCGTAAATGTTCGAGTCCCAAAAAAAACTTGTGTGTTCATACATCCGTCATTGATAGGGTTTTAAAGATGGAGATCATACTTTAAGTTGTAATAACTTAATACTGGTGCCATAGTGTTATAAGTATTCTTGTTTAATGACAGAAACAGTATTTCTTTTCTATTGTCCAAAATTTGTTTATTTTCTTCTTTGATGGAATTGAAACAATCTAACCGGTGCTGAGGCTCATGTAGTATTTGGAACTAACAAAAAAAACATGAAACATTTGTAACCGAGGGTCATAACATCAATCTATCATAATGTGTCACAATCCAGGAGACTCCTGGGATTACCTGTTGTGTAATATTGTGGTTATTGCATTGACTAAAATATACATATGGAAGAATCATAGATATAAAAACGTAGATGCCTCATTCGCCCGGTTCAGATCTATGGTTCAGATACATCTGCATGGCCGCCATATTGGGGAGGTCGATATCCGTGTGTAAACAAATGGTAGCTCGTGTATTGACAGATGCAGATTTCCCCTGATGAAATTTACTAACTCGCTTAATTCTCAAATAATATTTGTGAAATTTAGCTTGTTATAAAAGTGTGAAATGCATAACAGTCTACTTTGATGTCCAATTTTCTCAGAACAGCTATTTGTAAAAATTTGTAATTAATCGCTTAAAGGATAATTAAGGATCTGTTTTTTTTATTTTATTTTATTTGTACAAACTTTCCACAATGCTGATCGATAATAATAATTGTCGTCATTCTTTGGGCAGCTTTGGTCATGTGGTTTTCCACCAAATAAGCTAGCATATACAAATGTGATGACTATCAATAATAACAGTTTTATTGCATTGATACAGCCTGCCTCAGTATATAGTATATACATGTATATAGAAGTGTTTCTACAGTGCAAAAGAAGCATCTAAAATGAACATTGGCCTATTAAAGTTTGGAGCAAAAACAAAAAAACAAAACTGTTTGGGGTGACCCAAGCTCTGCAAACCAAAATGCTCATTATTATTGGGCTCCTGATCTGCATGGTGGAAAATAGTGTCCATGGTGGGGGCAAAAGTTCTCTTTTAAATCTAAACCACTTTTCGCTGAATTTGGCTTGTTCTAAACGTGAGGAAGTTCTGCATGAATTTCACAGAACAGCAATTTGTGAAACACATTTTAACCAGAGTGCAAATTATAACTGTGACATTCGGGGGGTCTTCTGTTTTTCAGGATGGAATTGCGCAAGTCAGAATTCTGCCGGTAAAGAATTCCAGATTTGAGTTGCAAAAAATGAAACTATTACCAATTTAAACTGACATCCTTTTACCCGGATTCGCGCTTTTTAAATTTATTTTTGGACATGGTTCTAGATTGCAATATTTTAAGTTATATTTAGCCTATGTTTTAAAATGAATCTAGAATAACAGACCACCTAAACCAGGGGTGGGCAACTCCAGGCCTCGCTGGCCGGGGTGTGCGCATGTTTTTACTGCCACCAGTTACCACGGCTCAATCAGCTAATTAGTCATAAACACAATCACAGATTCACTGGTAAATTACAGAACGATAAAACGCTACAATACATGCATACCGGCACAAGAACATTCATCAGCTGCTGTTCATATCGCGGATATGTAGATTAAAATATCAGATCATGCAAACGATTGGGCTAATTAAATTGTTAACTGGTGGCAGCAAACACCTGCGTACCGTGAGGCCCCAATCCCTGACTTAAACCAACATCAGGGCGTGGGAATAACAAGTCTCGGTCAATTTGTAGGCTACAAACACGTTTCTGCGTAACGTTATTTCGCTTCAGGATAACTTTTTCATTTATTTATAAGTTTGTTGAAACTGTTGATACAAAGTAACTCACACGGAATAATTTTGTACATATCTATTCAAATTAACAGTGATTGTTTAGTGTTCATTTTTACTTATCTATAGATATGCAAGAGCTGATTTTTATGGAAAACTGTTTTCACTATTACATGTCACCAATGTAAGATCCTGTTAATCAAACTGAAAAGCACTGAAAACAAATGAAAACAATATTGTGTGACGTTGCTCTAATGGTGAACTGAACCAGCAGATGTGCCGTCTATCCTCATTAACAAATAATTCTGTTCTATATGTAAAATTTAGTTTTATTAGAAGTTTGCACATTGACAGGATCAATCTAAAATTTAGAATGTCAGCAGCCATATTGGCTTGGCACTGCTGAGGCTTAGTGTTCCAGAACACTCTGAACAATATTAACTCATTCTTGTTATTAATAATTGTCTTGCAGATGACTGATCAAGTTTTACACTGCTTGATATTTACTGAAGCTTTTTAGCAGAAAGGATTGTTTTTAATGTTGGTGTTCTCTCCCCCCACCTTCTCAGCAATACAACTACCAAAACCCATGGGGCTACGGACAGTACTACCCTCCTCCCCCTACGTGATGCTGGTCTCTCTCCATATGATCCATGTCTGCTTTTAAACCGTCAAGGAATCCCTGGCCCCTCCCAATATAGTTTTTGTTTTATTTAAATTTTTTTATTTTTTTCTCCTTTCATTAGGATCTCTCAGTTTCATTCTCTGTAAGGAAGCTGGCCGGTAAAGATTTGTGGGCATGTGTGCTATAGACCAGCACAACCTCCCCCCCCCCCATCCCCTATACCTAAAAGAGCTAGGTTGTGTCACTTCATTTTGTTGTAATGGTCTGGGAATTTGTGTTTAGCACAGGTTTATATTTGTGTGAATCAAAAACTTAACCTTATTTTTTTAAAGCCTGTTTTGTTTTCTCTACGCTGTTAATGTGAGCTTTTTAAAATCCCAGAGTTTTTTTTTTCCCCCTCTGAGTAAATGGATGAAATGAAGAATATACTTTTGTTTTCACATTAATTTCATAATAAATGGCTTATGAATAAACTGTGATTTTCCTTTGTTATTATTTGCCACTTTCTGTATAACAATGGTCCCCAAACCTGTTCCTGGAGATCTAACCTCTTGTAGGTTTTCACTCCAAACCTAAAAAAGTACACCTCATTCAACAGCTAGAGATCTGCTAAATAGTAGAATCAGGTGTGCCAAAATATGGTTGGAGTGAAAACCTACAGGAGGGTTTGGGGACCACTGCTGTATAATGCAGGAACAGGTTTGGGGACCACTGCTGTATAATGCAGGAACGGGTTGGAGACCACTGCTGTATAATGCAGGAACAGGGTTGGGGACCACTGCTGTATAATGCAGGAACAGGGTTGGGGACCACTGCTGTATAATGCAGGAACAGGGTTTGGGGACCACTGCTGTATAATGCAGGAACAGGGGTTGGGGAACACTGCTGTATAATGCAGGAACAGGGTTGGGGACCACTGCTGTATAATGCAGGAACAGGGGTTGGGGACCACTGCTGTATAATGCAGGAACAGGGTTGGGGACCACTGCTGTATAATGCAGGAACAGGGGTTGGGGACCACTGCTGTATAATGTAGGAACAGGGTTTGGGGACCACTGCTGTATAATGCAGGAACAGGTTTGGGGACCACTGCTGTATAATGCAGGAGAACAGGTTTGGGGACCACTGCTGTATAATGCAGGAGAACAGGTTTGGGGACCACTGCTGTATAATGCAGGAACAGGGTTTGGGGACCACTGCTGTATAATGCAGGAACAGGGGTTGGGGAACACTGCTGTATAATGCAGGAACAGGGTTGGGGACCACTGCTGTATAATGCAGGAACAGGGGTTGGGGACCACTGCTGTATAATGCAGGAACAGGGTTGGGGACCACTGCTGTATAATGCAGGAACAGGGGTTGGGGACCACTGCTGTATAATGCAGGAACAGGGTTGGGGACCACTGCTGTATAATGCAGGAACAGGGGTTGGGGACCACTGCTGTATAATGCAGGAACAGGATTGGGGACCACTGCTGTAATGGCTACATTAAGTGAATTGCTTTACTTGTGTTCTATATTACTAGAAAATGATTCCAGGACAAACCGAGTTTCATAAGCAGATTTCTCCCAAGTGTGAATTGAGCTAATTATTTTTAAGCTATGTCCAATATCTATCAATAATGCAGTGTCCTTGTGTTTTGAATTCAAATGTATCATTGCATACAACAGTTGGTAAGCTATTTAAATTGTTTACAAATATTTTGAACACATGAGTACAACAAAAGGCGGTTGTCAGGAAAATGACCTGTGTTGGCAGAGATCCATCTTTTACCTTTAGTACTGAGCTTGTAGGAGCACAGATTGTAGAAAAGTTTACTAGTAAAGTGAGTAGGCACTTGCTCATAAAGAACAAGAAAACTAATGGGCATCACCATTGGCAAAATTGTCACTGGCATATCGGGTAGTGCCACATGCTATTTGTTGATGATTTTCAGAAGCACTGCTCTTCAGCTGAACCCTCCTAATCTGCACAGAATTGCCAGAATCCTTACGAAAATGTATTCTGTAATTGTGCATTTATTTCCACTATGATAGTGTGGCATACTGTGCAACACTACAAAATGGTATCCAACAAAAATTTTCGGAAAAACTAATGAAATTTTGCATCATGCGACAAAACTTTAGGTTTACATTTTTAAGAGATGAATGATATATCTGGGATGAAGTGTGTTGAAGGTTGGAATTTGTATTTGCACTTACAAATAAAGTGCTCACCTCTGAATGAAAAGCTTGTCAAAGTTTTGTCTCACTGTTTTCATAACATTATAGGGAATCAATGCCACTGTCAGTTATTCAATCAACAGATAACTGCTGCAGAGTGCAGTGCTGTTTTGATATCTGCAAAGCAATCATGTTTCTTATTAGGATAGAATGTGTGCTGTGCATTTAACAGGGGGTACACTGGATAAGTATTTGTTTCTAGTTTACTTTTTAAAATAGACTCCCAGTAAAAACTATGTAACAGAGCATGGTCTGTGTAAGCTTACAAAATAAGCTGTGTCAGTTATTTAAAACCCAACATCAAAGCTCGTTCAGGCGTAGGCCTAATGAGGATTTACAAAAGTTACATAGATTGACAAGTTCTGCATTAAGGGGACATGAAGCACTCGGTAAAGTGGCTCTGGTTCATTAGCTTTTTACTTTAAATTAAATATATGACCGTGCGTTCAAATCTCAAACCAACCCGGAAGGGAGGATAAGGAGAGAGAAATGGTCTGTGGCCACCACCTGCAAAACCATTTACTTTTTGGGGGTTGTCTTGCTGTTGCCTCTCCTGTCCATCTGTTGTCACTTTCATTTGCACCAAAGCAGGTGAAATTGATTCACAATCGTTTACGCTTCCTAACTGGACAGATCGATATCCCAGAAGTTTAATTGACTTGGTGTTATACTGTGTTGATTAAGTGTTCCCTTCATTTCTTTGAGCAGTGTATGTATATATATATACAGGTGCAGCTCAAAAAATTTGAATATCGTGAAAAAGTTCAATATTTTTTGTCACTCATTTCAGAAAGTGAAACTCATATATTATATAGATTCATGACACATAGAGTGAAATATTTCAAGCCTTTATTTCTTGTAATTTTGATGATTATGGCTTACAGCTAATGAAAACCCAAATTCAGTGTCTCAGAAAATTAGAATATTGTGAAAAGGTTCAATATTGGAAACTCATGGTGTCACACTCTAATCAGCTAATTAACTCAAAACACCTGCAAAGGTTTCCTGAGCCTTTAAATGGTCTCTCAGTCTGGTTCAGTTGGCTACACAATCATGGGGAAGACTGCTGACTTGACAGATGTCCAGAAGACAGTCATTGACACCCTCCACAAGGAGGGTAAGCCACAAAAGGTAATTGCTAAAGAAGCTGGTTGTTCACAGAGTGCTGTATCCAAGCATATTCATAGAAAGTTGAGTGGAAGGAAAAAGTGTGGTAGGAAAAGGTGCACAAGCAACAGGGATAACCGCAGCCTTGAGAGGATTGTCAAGCAAAATCCATTCAAGAATTTCACAACGGGTGGACTGAGGCTGGAGTCAGTGTATCAAGAGCCACCACGCACAGACGAATCCAGGACATGGGCTACAAATGTCGCATTCCTCATGTCAAGCCACTCCTGAACCAGAGACAACTTCAGAAGCGTCTTACCTGGGCTAAGGAGAAAAAGAACTGGACTGTTGCTCAGTTGTCCAAAGTCCTCTTTTCAGATGAAAGTAAATTTTGCATTTAATTTGGAAATCAAGGTCCCAGAGTCTGGAGGAAGAGTGGAGAGGCACAGAATCCACGTTGCTTGAAGTCCAGTGTGAAGTTTCCACAGTCAGTGATGATTTTGGGTGCCATGTCATCTGCTGGTGTTGGTCCACTGTGTTTTCTGAAGTCCACAGTCAACGCAGCCATCTACCAGGAAATTTTAGAGCACTTCATGCTTCCTTCTGCTGACAAGCTTTATGGAGATGCTGATTTCATTTTCCAGCAGGACTTGGCACCTGCCCACACTGCCAAAAGTACCAAAAGCTGGTTCAATCTATGGGGTATTGTCAAGAGGAAGATGAGACACCAGACCCAACAATGCAGATGACCTGAAGGCAGCTATCAAAGCAACCTGGGCTTCCATTACACCTCAGCAGTGCCACAGGCTGATCGCCTCCATGCCACACTGCATTGATGCAGTAATTCATGCAAAAGGAGCCACAACCAAGTATTGAGTGCATAGAAAAGAACATACTTTTCAGAAGGCTGACATTTCTGTTTAAAATGTCCTTTTTTATTGATCTTATGTAATATTATAATTTTCTGAGACACTGAATTTGGGTTTTCATTAGCTGTAAGCCATAATTATCAAAATTACAAGAAATAAAGGCTTGAAATATTTCACTGTGTAAAGAATCTATATAATATGAGTTTCACTTTCTGGCATGAGTGACAAAAAATATTGAACTTTTTCACGATATTCTAATTTTTTGAGCTGCACCTGTGTATGTGTGTGTGTATATATATATACACACAGCCATTTTACCAACCATGTATTCCATACTGTTCCAGTGTAATTTACAGCTAAATCTATTCCCAACCCCCAATTCCCATACAGATCCATTCAAATGCAGAGACGTTATAGTATCGCATGTAAGAAAATAAGATAGCAAGAGTATTTTGATGTTGTTGGGTCAGACATCAGGAAGTCATGGCATGCAAAGGATATGCAACCAAATATTTAAAATTATTACTTTATTTTATATATAAATGCAGGGGTGCCAATAATTGTGGCACATGGTTTTGTTAAAAATAATTATTTCTTGATGTGAGATTTTTTTTTCCATAATAAATTTACTTCAATGAAAGGTTGGATTTTTCTCATTTTTTCACTGAGATTAAGCTAATTTACCAACCGTACATTTTTTGTAACGCTTTTTACTCATCTTTACCAGGGGTGCCACTAATAGTGGAGGGCACTGTATTTGCAGTATGTGAACTAATATATCAAGGCAATGGAGCGGCGCCCTAGTATTGCCACAGCATTAATGGTCAGAAGCACTTCGTGGAAATTAAGTTTTGTTCAGTAATACTCATTTGAGTGCGTTTTTTGTTTATTTTTTTCCTCACGATACATCGTTGAGCTCACTGAAAGTCAGCTATTTTCCCATAGTAATACATTAAACAGCCGAGACCAACCAACCTAGTGACGCCATGACCGCAGTTGGTCCAAGATGGCTGCGCCCTAGTGGAAAATAAGCGAACTGTAACTTATTTTTCCAGCAAATACGGGTCGGTTTGAGATTTGAAAGCACGGTCATATCTAATTTAAGGTCAAAAGCTCACGAACCACAGCCACTTTACAAAGTGGTTAATGTCCTCAGTAGTAAAGCGCCTCCTCTGCCTACGTAGTATATTTCCCATCATTCCCGAGCACGCACATGCGCGCACACGGAACGCAAAAAAGGCCTTTTCGTTTCCGAGCGTGGAGAGAGATAGAGTGAGGTGTGTTACTCCTGAATACATGTGCTATAACGTGCCCCGTTTTAACCACTAAAATTGAATAAGAATTGTATGCATGATAATTTATGCCATTCTCTTAAACGTATCTAACCATATGTGCAATAATCTGATGGATCTAACTTGAAACCGAGTAACGTTAGGCCCCATTTACGATTTAGCCAGCTGGCTGGCTAACAAGTTAGCATAGGGCTATGGGACCTGGTGACACAGCCTGCTGGCTAACAGGTTAGCATAGGGCTATGGGATCTGGTGACACAGCCTGCTGGCTCTTCACGTCTCGTAAACGATCGAATACAGCGAACTACTAACGTTACCTATTTCATTAATATCAAAACCGGTCTCGCAAGTTTAACGTTTCGATAACCGTAGTAGTCTGGGTACTGTTTCCGCAGGTTGACTCGCTAGCGTTAGCTCAGTAATTGGGAAATCCACGGAGTAACGTTAACGTTAGCAGCATAACTATGTCGCTGGGCGAATGCAGTGGGACTTTTATCACCGCAAATCGGAAATATTTGGTAACGTTAGCAATTAATGTCGAAATTGCCGAACTTGCTTGAGATGGTACTCGGTTCACGACCTAACTTCTAATCATATTGATTGTCTAGATTAACGTTAATTGAAGAATTATAATGCAAACTGATAACGGGTTTATGGAACGCGTTTTCACTGTCTAGTTTATTATGTAATGTACACCTCTGTATGAGTGCGAGTTAATACTAAATTTTATTGGCTAGAAATATATTTGGTAGCATGTTTTGGGAGATGATATGAATTGCATGTTGACTACTCTATTTGTAAACGTACCGTTCTTTCAATGTGCTCCACGGTGACAGGCGTGTACAGTACTGTGTGATGGTGATGCCAGTGTCCCATTGTCTCCCAGACTCAAGATGCAGCTCTTTGTACGCGCGCAGAACACTCACACCCTTCACCTGACGGGCCAGGAGACCGTTGGGGACATTAAGGTGAGCTTACGGATTGTAGTTGAATGTATTTAGTGAGAATTTGTAATGACACATGCCTGTGGGCACTACTTTTGTGTAGTCATCCTAGATATACTTTTCAGCATGGGTAGGCTTTGCCAGCAATACTGAGTGTGTTCATTTTTCTGTCCAAACCAAACACTCGATCAAGAATTCACCCAGAATGAGAATCAGTTAATATTTGATGAAGGCCATGCAGGCTCCTTATTTTAACCATTAGCATTCCAGTGCCAAGAGTCTGCTTCTGAAGAAGATCCTTAAAAAGGCTGTGTGTATTGCTTAGCCAAAACCTGTGGTTTTCAACAGTGGTTTATGACCAACAGTTCCATGTAAGCAGTCTGTAGAAGGGACATGTATGACTAAGAGTTAGGAGATATTAATTGGTTTATGTTGCTGTGTCCACTGTAAATTTTCTGAAAAAACAATCTGAAAGTTTAAATTCAGAGTTGTTTGGGGTCTTTCATAACAAGTCTGTTTATTTAGTTTATTTCTGTTTATTTTCTATTTGGTTTTGATATTTCATAGCTTAGAATGTATAGTTGACTGTATTCTGTTGATTACTAGCGATAGCTCCTACGGTGTTACAAAGTTGTGCTTTGTTGGATTTGCTTTGTAGATTGTGTCTGACCTTCAATATGCACTTATTGTACGTCGCTTTGGATAAAAGCGTCTGCCAAATAACTAATGTAATGTAAAAGTCACCTGTCAAAAGTATAAAAAACAATGCTGTGAAGAAATATCATTTTAGTACATATGTGTATATTGTGACTAGATTGAACAGTGTACCATGTCTGTTTAAAAAATAAAAAAAAATAAACTGTTTACAACCAAGACATTTTAAATGCTAGTGTGTGGGTCGTACCACTAAGATGGGGGACGGGTGTGGTTTTGTAATTCAGGCCCACGTTCAGGCCCTTGAGGGACTTGCAGTGGAAGATCAGGTACTGCTTCTTTCTGGCACCCCCCTGGAGGATGGCGCATTCCTGGAGCACTATGGGGTGTCTGAGAACTGCACCCTGGAAGTGACTGGCAGGCTTTTGGGAGGTATGTCACTCTAGTTCAAGCTCCACTCATACAGAACAATTGCTAAACTCACAAATAAACACTGTTATTATCCACTCCTCTTTGGGCCCTGGTTCCAAAAGAAGACTGATCTGTTTTGACAGCCACCCTTTTTTTGAGATGGTGCAGGAGCAAATCAGCTTGACGCAGCAACAGACATAATTACCCAACAACCATACCCAATAGCCCTTGCTTATACCTCTGCTTGTGTGAACCTAGATTGAATACAAATCAAGTGTGAAGGCAAAAGTACACAGACTTTTGCTCCTACTGCATGGTAAATTGCGTCGCAGTATAGAGATGTTGGTAAGATGCTTGCTGGTCTTAACCGCAAGCTTTGTTTCCACACAGGTAAGGTCCATGGCTCCTTGGCTCGTGCTGGCAAAGTGCGGGGACAGACGCCCAAGGTCAGTGTCATAATTGTTTACTTTCAAATGGTTCTTGAATATGTTGGGAGTGGATCTATTCTATAAGAGCGATATGTTCTGTGGGCAATTAGGTTTGAGTTTTTAGGTAACCTTGTACTTGGAGTCCCAGAGCTGATGGTTTTTGCTTCATCCAAACTGGATTGATTTTGATTAATCGGGTTTAAAGGTGCGCTATGCAGGATTTTTGCCTCAAAAATATTATAAAATGCCCATGCTCTGTCATATCGATGGTGCACTGGCAATCTGTCAAAAAAGAATAATAATTTGCTGAAACCTTGCTCCTCTGCTTGTGTTTATTATTCTAAGATGTGTTGGGGATGTTTCTGGGTGTGGCACTCTTTTTCGCTTGGTCAGGAGTAGGTGTGGTTACAGAGCCTGTGGTGTGTGATCAAGCTTTAGCTGAGTGTTTGTGGCCAGCTGGCTACTGCAGTGGCAGATGTGAGGAAGCGCAAGTAACCGACAGTGAAGCCAAACAAGCCAACAGGGCGTTCAAGAAGCAGAGTCAACCGAGGATTCGCTTGCCTCTGTGGCGACGGCTTAAGTTTGAAAAGCGATACGGAGTTGCCGTGTTTTCTGATGGACCTGTAAGTAACGTTACCTCTAGCTATCCAGTTAGCTACGTTAGGTAGCTCGATGGCCAAAGTTGGGTACCTTTTGTATCCAATGAATATAACAATTAAATATTACGTTTGAGAATAAATAATATTTGTGTACAAATATCTTCATGAAAAAGTAATTTACTTTACAAGGGTATTAGCCAGCTATAGTAGACTAGATGTGGCCTGCTAATACAAACCCCAATTCCAAAAAAGTTGGGAAAATATGTAAAATGCACATGAAAGCATAAAACAGTGATTTGTAAAGTCTTTTACATATATTTAATTGAAAACGGTACAAAGAAAAGATGTTTAATCCAAAATGGAGGTTCAGGATGGCACTGCCTTTAGGATCTTTTATTGAATCAAACAGATATGTAATGTTTTACCTCCTCAACTTTATAGATTTTTGTAAATATATGCTAATTCCAAATTTTATGCCTGCAACACGTTCCAAAAAACCTGGGACGGGGGCAAAAAAAAGACTGAAGTTTAAAATACACCTGTTTGGAACATTCCACAGGTAAACAGGTAATGCTATCATGACTGAGTATAAAAGGATATCAAAAGACTTATCTTATTTTCTGGTACTTTTACAAGCGATAGGGGTGGGACTAGATTAAGATGTAAATTACACGAGAATAGTATGGAACCCATGGTTGGCTAAATGGCTGTAAATCATCAAGGGTCTGCAGTATCAAATATTTCTCCAGAGTTCAATAGGAAAATTAATCAGGAGAAACGACCCTTAAAGTGATCCATCCATATCTACTGTATATCTGGCAACAGAGTGATGGTTTGAGGCTCGTTTGATACCTCAGACCCTTGATGATTTACAGCCATTCAGCCAACCGTGTATTCCATACTATAAATTACAGCTTAATCTAGTCCCTCCCCCCAATTCCCATAGAGATCTATTGAAATGCAGAGGTTATAGTATCGCTTGTAAGAGTACCTGAAAGTAAGATAACAAGAGTCTTTTGATGTCCTTTTATACCATGTCATTTAATTATACCTGATGCGGTAGTAATCTAAACTTCAAAACCCGTGCAAAATTCTTCCGGGAAAAAAACCTCATCATTGTCTACTGCGTGTTGATAAGACGCACCGTTAGGACAGAAAGGCGTTGCACCTTTCGTGCGATTGACAAAAACACATCACGTGGTCACGTGGGAAGCTGCACGACCTTGCTGCTGGTTGGCTGTCTTATCAACACTCAAAAGATATCAGTGGTGATGGTTTTTTCCGGAAAAATTTCACGTGGCCTCTGAAGTTTGGATGTTTACTGCCGTATATCGGGTATACTTAAAGAAAAAAAGACTAAAAGAAAGGCGCCCCACACGGTGGCAACGGCCGTTATTGCATTCGATAATTATTGATGTATATCGCCCAGCCCTAGTTCAGAATAACTAGCTAAATACAAGCTTTGAACAAAAACTAGAAATGCCACAAACTCCAGGACCAGGGTTGCTGACCCCCCGACCCCCCGACCATGGACCTGGAAAGTGGGTTCTCACCAAATCTGGCAAGGTGCCTCGGTTCAACGCATTCTATTAGTTTTCTATGGAGAGGAGGCGGTGCGATCGCGTGGTGTAGGATGGATGCGGCACAGCGACTGGTATGTTCATTGGTTCTGAATTTGCATAGGATATTTCCCACAAATACTCTGGAAATTAATGAATGCATTCAGCGCAGCTCACTTTACATGGCACCACCCATCAAACACGCAGCTTGGGGGTTCGGCGCGTGCCCAAGTGTCGTCGCCGGATTTGGTGAGAACCCACCTGGAGAGCTGCAATGTATGGGTGCTGTCATTCACTCAGTCAGCCTCTGGGGGGTTAGGTGAATTGTGGCTGCAGTTGCCTAAGTGACTGCATTGGTTATATTCTTCTTCTTTCTTCAGGTGGACAAACAGGAGAAGAAGAAAAAGAAGACAGGCCGTGCCAAGCGGCGCATTCAGTACAACCGTCGCTTTGTCAATGTGGTACCCACATTTGGCAAGAAGAAGGGCCCCAACGCCAACTCTTAAACCCGCCCCTGTTGAGCAAGGACCTGGAGAAATGCAGATTCTAGATTTCTGTGGATACTCCAGATCTGCTGCAAAAATGCACCCTCTAGCACAAAATTCAGATTCTGCATCGTCTAAATCTGATGTTTGGCTACTAGGTTCAAGTTCTGATTTTTTTCAGTTCTCGAGTGGTTTCATTTGAGGATGTGAATGTAAACAGAATCAAAATAAAGTGCATACATATGTTCACAAGCAAGTGTTTTCAAGGTGAATGTTTCATATTTTTTCTTTACTCCAAAACATTCTCAGAATGTGTAGTTTTAAAAGACCTAAATGGCAGTAAAGAAGAGGCTATAGGATGATGGGAGCACTTTCTAAGCAGAAAGGAAAGCCTTTCACACACTAGTTATAAAAAAATGTAGGGGTCTCAAACTGAAATCTCGGGAGGGCATTAATGGCTGTTGGTTTCTGTGTGTTCCTGCACTTTTAAGTAGTTAATTTAAGTAATTTAGCGGATGAAGTGTCCATACACCTTGTGTCTAAGTCAGGGGTGTTGAACTCTGGTCCTGGAGGGCTGCAGTGTAGTTTTGTAGTTCTTTAGTCTGCTGCTAATGTAGGTCTTGGAAACAGTATGTGGGCTTAATAGCCAACTAATAACTTAAATTAAGTGCTGGAATACACTGAACCTGACACACTAGCCTTCCCACACAGGAAACCCAGGTGCTGAAAACCTACACCTTATTTTCAGGTACTTTTACAAGCCAAATTAACCCCTGCATTTGAATGGATTTCTACGGGAATTGGGGGGATAGACTAGATTAAGCTGTAAATTCCACTGGAACACATGGTTAGCTAAATGGCTGCAAGTCATCAATGGTCTGAGGTATCAAACAACCTCAAACCATCACTCCGCTGTCAGATATTCAGTAGATGTGGATGGATCACTTGAAGGGTTTCTTCGGACTTATTTTTCCATAGATTTCAATAGGAAAATGAGTCTTAAAGTGATCCATTCATATCTACTGCATATCTGGCAGCAGAGTGATGGTTTGAGGCTTCGATACTGCCAGATGACTTGTTTGTGACTTGTGCCTCGTTCACACCATCAACTTTTGACAGACAAAGCTTTCCTTGATGAGTAGATGGGACGAGAAAGTTGTGTAGGCAAATTTCTTTCAAATTGCAGTATACTTGAAACACCCAGATGACACGCTTGCTTCCGGGGTTTCGCTGAGTACATTCGGGAGCGCACTTCAAGAAGTATACATTTTGCTCGCATAAATATGACGAAGTTTCATTTTAAAAAGCGCAGCTTCACTGATGTTTTCCTTCAAATACGACCAAAACAACAGGTGACATGGAAGCACAAGGGTGGGGTACAGGGTTGCCAGATCTTGTAAGACTTTCCATCCAAATGGCAACTCAAAACTAGTCCAAGATATACTTTTAACCGAAACAAATGTATTTTAAATAGAAATCATATTTTTACTTTTAAAAATAAGTTCTTGCTTTGCGACTTCTCATTTTCACCCGTGACTGCATTTTGAAAGCATCCAAATTTAGCTGCAAAACCACAGACATGGCAACACTGGTGGGGGACGTCTCATGACCTGCTTACAAAACTCCCATCAGGACATCTGAGGGGTATACCACGAAGCGAGATTAAGGGGATAGTGAGCTAAATTACAGAGCATGGAGATGAGATGCTACAGAAGACTCATGGGTATCTCCTACACCCAACATGTCACAAACGAGGAAGTTCGGCAAAACATGATGACCTGCTCTCCACTGTCATTAAGCGAAAACTGAGGTGGTACGGACACATCACCAGATCCTCAGGCCTAGCAAAGACCATCCTTCAAGGCACCGTACAAGGTGGCAGGAGACGAGGGAGGCAAAGGAAAAGATGGGAAGATAACATCGGAGAATGGACTCACTTGAAACTCAGTGAGGCAATGAGAGCTGCAGAGGACAGAGAGGTAGAATAGAGCTAAATTAAGCTTCAACCCTGGTTTTTCTGTATCACGAAGCCGATTCACTTTTAATCGGGGTATATTGCCACGGCAACTTACTCTGCACGGCTAACCTGCTCCGGGGGAGGTTATGTTCAGGATAACCGATTGAAACGTATAAAAGCACTGCCCTTTGACCAATCAACTCCTTGGCTTTGGAAAAAGGCATCCCCATTCCAAAGGATTCCATAGAGATATGCGCGGATACTGAGGGAATCTCTTCGCAGGGCGAGATTAGTGAGTTCCGCAAAAGATTTTCTGAGTTCCGGAAAATGCTTGAGACTTTTTTTTTATGAAAACATGCTGTTTAAAGTTTAGAGCTATAGAATGTAGTAGTAGGCTACAGTTGCTCTTGTACAGCCCATACTGCACCGCTATAGGCTCGTCATTGGAGACACCGCCCCTTTTATGGGAACGCGCACGTACCTTCATTAATAAAGCCCGTGTTCACTTAAATTGATAACCACATTTGTACTACCGGTTAAGCCAGATTGTGGTGTTTAGGCTTTCTGAAGCCCGCTAACGCAGAGACCCTGGGTGCGTCCTAATAATCCAAAAATGCAACCTTTCCTCCTCCACTACCACATCTTTACTTTGTGCCCCGGAAACAGATCTGTTTTAATCTATATGTCGCTGATTACATCTTAATTACGCATTAATGGTTACATATTAATTAATGTCTAGATGCAAACCTCAATGTCAGGTACATTGTATACTGTACATGCAAATACTTGAAACGCTCAGTTTTCCATACTTCCGGGTAAGAGAGGAGTGGTAGTGGCCTAGTGGGAGAGTGGAGGAAGAGAGGTGGGGAGTGAAGAATATTGGGACGCAGCCCCTGGCTATGTTAAACTTCCTTCGTAGTATACCCCCCAGGAAGTCATGACACGGATATGCAACCAAATATTAAACATCATTACTCAAGTTTGTCAAATTACTTTGTGTCCCCTAAAATGGGGTGGGACTGTGTATAAAAAGGGCTACACAGGTCAACTGATATGGATGTAAAACCCCTCAAATTAAAGTGGAGTCTGCACTTTTCATAGTCACTGTTCCATTTCACAACCAATGTGCTGTAGAGCCAAAACAACAAAAATTGTGTCACTGTCCAAATACTTGCGGACTGTACGTATCTGCTGAAGCCCAGGATCTGCCTGTGGGTAAAGGTGTTGAGAAGCAAATGGTAAGAAGCCAACCCTGCATTCTAATTATTTTAATAGATCCTGCGTGTTTTAAATTACAGGACAGTCTGGCACATGGGTCCCCAGGACCAAGCTGGGGAATTTCTGTGAGACGGGATGATTGCACACACAACCACAACTGAAGACCCACTGGAGTGTAGTGCAAAATGATAAAAATCTTCTATGTGATAAGAACAAAATTCATAATGCAAATTGTCTCCAAAACATATTTATTAAGCTTTACAACAAACGTGCAATTTATTGGGAAAATATACTAAGCAAAGAGAAAAGCAACTTCTTTCATCTCAATTCTGTAATTCAAATGTTGAGGTCAAAGTGCTACGCATATACAGTGGTTTTGTATTAAAGAAACAGTTTCATTGGGATGGCTTGCTTCTGTTCCAGGGCTGCATGCGTCTCATTCAATGCTCACCAGCTCAACCTCAAAGATGAGCTTTGCATTCGGCGGGATTCTGGTGAGCGGCAGGTTAAGGAATTGCTATGGTGGAAGTTAATAAACCTATAAGAGTTCAAATGGACAGTAAAGCAAATCGACCAATGCTTCTGTTAATCAAATTTTATTTTGCTGGTCTCAACAAATATTGCTAGCAGTATAAATTCACAAAATTACCACTTCTTCCCCGGAACTTTACAAGCCTATTCAGCATATATGACCAGTAAAGGATACTTGGAGTCTGGCTGGCCCCTCCTACCATAAGCCCACTCTGCCTCGATCTCCAGCTTTGAAGTCTCTCCCTTGCTCATTGTCAGGATGCCTTCATCCCACTAAAAGACAGGAAATGCACAAATGTCACAATGACTAACATAGATACCTGTGTTTCTGTAACTTTTATTCATGAAAACGAATGGTTACGTAGGTAACCTCGGGTCTATTAACAAGATCAACACGCCACGGTACGGGTCATCCTCGCCGAGAGGGTGAGCCACTAGGAGACTGAATAGCAAATTAACCACCACATCCCGTCACGCGATAAACATTGCTGGCTGTCTTCCGCTCATTCTCTTTTGCCAACTGAAGAGCGTGGAATTCCCCGCATGACGCCTTATTCATAGACCTGAGGTTACCTACGCAACCCTTTGTTCTATTTCATAACGGTCAACACGCCACGGTACGCATAAACAGCACAGCAAATAAAGTCAGGCCGGGGGTGTAGTGGAGTAATGAAACACCACATGACACAACCATGCTGTTCCAAAATATATTCACTTTTTAGATGCTTGTTCTTTGGGTGAAATTGCTATTCAATCTCCTAAGAGCTGACCCTCTTAGCGAGGATGTCCCATACCGTGAAGCGTTTACCGTTATGAAATAGAACCTATCTTTTCTTTGTCAAACCAATATTGAGTTTATTCACCAGGTACACATGATGTTCATTTCCTTTATTCAATTTTTAACCGATTTTGGTTAATTTCCCTTTTCTCCCAATCTGAAATGTCTAGTCATATTTAGAGGCCTGTCTCATTGCTGTAATGATCGTAATCTGATTGGGATCAGATCAGTCAACAGGATGAGCCATTTGTGATTTCAAGATGAATGGATCTGCGCCGACACAACTAAAGCCTAAGCTAGCGGGCCGCGACTAATGACTTGATAGTAGTCCGTTACAAACTGTACCCTCTTCTTCTCCCACCTCCCAAGCAAAATGGGTGCACAAGTTCCACCTTACCCCTCTGATAACTCTCCCCAGACCAACTTTGAAGCACAGTGGCTTGGTCTGCTTCTTCTTCCTAGCAGCTGCAATAGAGATAGGTCAGTTCTGGCACAGCTTGAGTTTCAGACATTGTACAATGCAATTCTGCTCATTTAAAGGCCTTTCGGTAATTAAATTTACTAAAACACACACAACATACTCTCAGATGGAAAGCACCACACTGTCCTCCTATGAACCATTCTGGAACATTCATAAAAATCCACACTATAGCAGCAGAAGGCTACCCATTTTAAAAGTGGGTCACATTTGAGGCCCAAATTCACCTCAACGGGTCACATGTACATGTACTGGCAGGAGCAGTATGTGGCTTTATGAAACCCAGTATTACAGAGCTAGTGTTCAGGTAATCACAAAACAAAACATCAAATCATTTTATTTGTTTTTATATTTACTGATGGCTGAGTAATGATGTTTTCAGTACACAAGAATAGGTACCTATTAAATGTACTCATTTAAACTAATTTAGAATGCCCGAGTGTAGACAAGCACATTCCCTATGTTACTCATTTAAATGAATGTAAACAGAGGAAAAACTAGATTCATTAATATAAATATTGTGCACCCTTGTGGGGTTACGTACTTGTGGGGATGTTGGTGTCGAAAACTGTGCCATCTTCCAGTGACCCCGTGTACCAACAACCCACGGTGTCACCCTTCTTTGGGAAGTTGACCTTGTCTCCTTTCTTTAGCACCGATTTTGTGTATTTCGGAGGACCCTGCCAAAAAACCCAATTATTTACAGTGGAGCCACAGAGGCAAAACATTGAAGCGGAATGCCTAAATTATGATACAAAAACTACAGATGGAAATAAGAAATCTAATTTCAAAAGCATTGGAAGATCAGTTGCACACCACCATGTTCTTGTTAACACTACTTTTCCTTCCTGAATGCCTTGGTTTTGCCTGAAGATCTTAGTTGGGATAGCAGGGACTTGTATTGCAACATGAAAATTAAAATTTTACTTCATCAACTGGATCCACTTTGGCTTCTTTAGGTTTTTCTTCAACCTTCACTTCTTTGACCCGTTCTGTGAGATCCTCAACAGGATCAGTACCTTTGAACCTCTAGCCACACCACGAAAGGGGACACAAGAAAAGGACGCATTTGAAGACACTGTATATGGCACATTCAACTTACACTAAATTATCCTTTAAATAGTCTTGGGGTGCTGAAGCAAGCATACAACTTTAGAATGTGCAGCACTGACAGAATGTTAAATTCTTATGCCATTTAAATTTCACTTTCCGAAAGCAACAGTCTGACTGTATGGACGCACCATGGATGCATTTTAGCATATTGTTGGCCTTAGCATGTGTATCAGCACAGGTGTAACAGGTAAAAAAGAGCGGTTGATACCTCACTATTAATGAACATCCGTTTACTTTGATGTCAGCTGGTTCATTAATATTCAATTCTACACCATTTTCATAAGGAAAGGACATAAAACAGCATTAATTTGTACATAATGCATAATACATCCTTTGAAAAACATTTTAAATATTCACAAAATGAAAATGTGTATTTTAAAATAACAATCCTAATATACAGCAGTTTCAGCCAGTCCATGTTTTACCGTAAGCATGTTTTAGAACAAGCGGTCTGCATTCACTGCATTGACCTGGATTGGCTCCAACTGCAATGCATTACGTGTTGTTTTATCTTCCCATGAACTACAGTATATGGGCTGATCTGGGCGAACAATGAGTGTACACAGGCGCACCCATGGCGTAGGCTACTATTAGCTGGCACTACGTCTGCTGAAACGAAAACCTGCACACTGCAGCAAACTGGAACCCGGAACCCAACCCGCATACCTTACTCTCGAAAAGCTGATTGTATGCGCTATGCAAATGCTCCTTTTTCGCGGTTTTTGCAACATTCTTAATATTCCCCATTAGTTTGTGTTCTGAAAGAAACTGAAGGAGGAGAAGTCATCGTGAAAAAATGATCAACCACACTAATTTTCAACAGCGGTTCAGCCAAGACATCTCTAGCAAGCTAAAAAATATCTGGGTCTTCAACAAAATGGGCATAGGTGTCGGCACAAGCTAGATAACGTTATGCATCTACCGAGCAACAAAACTTAAAATCCCTAAGGAAATGTTGTTGTATTTATAACTTTGACTGCCACGTTAGGTTTAGGCTATACAAGAAAAGGTTGAGCTAGCAAGATAGCTAAGAATCTGCAGCACGCATGCTGGCTCGGCATGTGCGTAAATCCATTTAGTGCACTCCTGTAACATAACACATAATAGCATGAATCATATTTGGAGACGTACCGAATTCGCTGCATTGTCCTGTAGGAACTTAATAATGTCTTTTTTGGGGAGATCATCACTTTTGAGTTGCTCATCGCTCCATTCCCTTGTAGGTTCAGCAGCCATCTTAAAGTCAACTGAACTCAATCGACCTTTCAACTCATTGTGGGATGGACTAAGATAGATCACTGAATAACGGAGCAAGTGGCGGGACGGGACGTGAAAGTGTGATAATCATAAGGACGACAGAATTAGGAATAGGCTACTTATAACAATATAATTATGTTTTCGAATCTAATGTAGTAATGGTAACGAAGAGCTATTGAAAAGTATTCGGATTGGGAGCAAATCCTGGTGTAGGCTACAGAGTGAGAATAAGATTATGTTCAATCGTTAACACTAGACAGCAAGTGTCTAGCCTAGCCTAACCTACTTTTTTTATTAGGCTATATCCCTGTCGAGAATTCATAGGCCTATGTGGGTGATTGTTCAACTATGGTCCATCTTGTGTCCCTTGGCCATGTATTTTTTATTTATCATTTATTAATCATTTAAAAATAATTTGTAGTTTTGCCATACTTCATTAACCCCCATGAAATAATACGAATTATATTAAAAATATGAAATAAGCCTTTTTTTATCCCATGTTTAGTGCCATTTTAGGTATGAGATTTACATTGACATTCTTGACAACATTGACTGACATTCGACCCTGGTTCATTTTGAGTTAAATGTTTAGTTAAACTTCAGAGGCAAATGACAAAAAGGCCCAATTTAATAAAATATATGCATTGTAATTATTTATATTTTCTGGTTTCTTTTTTATGAACACCTGTCCTTTTGGGTCACTATAATTTCCACCACACTGTAGGCTGCAAAAAGTAAATTCATAAAGTTTTTTGAGGTTTTTGCCCTACTTGGTTACCATGGAAATGGACAGAGGAACATGTGGACAAAGCTAAGAAACTCTTGGAGTGATTTGAAAAAATAAAAATCTCAAGGAAAATATGTGTTAAACCCAGAATATTTTTATTGGTTGTCATTTCCAAACAGTTCATATTTCCTTTATAATTGAGAAATAACATTTAATATTATGTATTGTAGCCTATATGTTAACCCTAGAAGGCTAGGACTGACCTTAGCATGCAAACATAAATTGGATAAAAATTGCCAGGCATTATTGTTTATTATTATTATTATGAGATTTTTGCAACAACAAAAAAACTAAATGTAATTTCCACCACTTAATTTCTTGTGATTGGGAAAACAAATTGTGATGGAAATGACAATGCAAGACAAGTTTGCAACTCTTGTCTTATCTTGCTAAATGAACACTTAATCTTGCCTTTCTATTGGTACCCGCCAGCCTGCAGCGTCCTGCCTGTTCCACGCCACGCTTCCCTGCTTCCCGCATCCCGCTCTGCCCCTGCTACAAGTCAACATCTAGCTCCTTGCCGGCTTCCCTCTCCTGCTCTGCCCTCCGATTCCGCCCTACCTAGGATTCAATCCCTTCCCCTCTCTCACCACAAGAGTTTTCTGTAGTAAATAAATACTTTTTGTGAGTTTATTGTGAGTTCTGTCTCTGAGTCGTGCATTTGAGTCCAGTTCTGATCAGAAACCTTAACAAAAGAGAGTTTGTACAAAGTATTAAATGCAGGAGCAGGTCTGTTTCCCCTGCTGTAAATCGCACTTTTCACGGTCTTCCTGGGAAAGTGGGTTATGCATTATGCTACCAGTAAAACAGGTTGGTCACATTTTCATAAGCAATACATTATAAAACAAGGAAAACTATACGTGAACCTATGGGTTGCCAACCTGACAGCTTTATTGTATTTAGTGTAATCATTAAGGCAAAATAACGGTAGCCTATTTATGCTATTAATCAATATTAGAATGCAGGTAATGAACTTCGGATGAAGCTTGAACTTCGAGAACTCCATGAGAACATCCTCATGAAATTGATGTTTGACAATGCTTCATTGCATAATCAAGTGAAATTCGTTAAACAAGCAGGCTAATTTGGCATTTTCTAAGGTGAGACAGAAGCCATTGGTAGCTTATTCTCAGCTGTTGCAGGTACTTTTAATGAAATTTAACCGCATATATTTTGTAAAATAACAGCACTGTCAGGAATTACCGGGAACTCATAATGGTTAGTCAGAATAATATTGATCATACTATTGATAGCCTATTCCTTGATCGCACTAAACACGCACGAGCATGTCTGTTTCGCCATTATACAAGCAATCCGCCAAGGCTTTTAAAAGGAATTGGATATGACATTTTGATTGGTTTGGTTGATTGCATGTCATGCCCAAGACACACCTATAATTAATGAAGAGACTAGGTTCAGCCTATTTGCACGTTGTGCCATGCTTAGCGCTCAAAAAACACGCCATCAAACTAGCAAAAGTGGACTTGGACACTCCCTAAATGTACTTTACACCATGCGTTTAGACAAAACGCTAAGATCGCCAAGATAGAGCCCTTTATGTTGGTTTTTCCTTTAATTTGTCACCCCTCTCACAGTTGGGGTGGATCTTATCCTGGCTCCTCTCTAATTAAATCATGTACCCACCCTGCTGTTATTGAACTCTGCCAGTGTCCAGATCTCAGCCAGAGGCCTTATGAAACATCATATGCAGCTAAAACAGACATACACTTTCAGCTGTCCCCCTGTATATTTAAACATATAGCCTATAGAATGTCTGGCTCAATTTTCAAGTTATTAATTGCCAGGCTGCACCAGGAAGAAGCATCACATTCACCAGGACAAGGACCCACAGCAGAACTTCAGTCACATCTTATTGAGCTTTGACAAAGTCATAACATTGTGTTCAGATGATTAATCATACCGTGAGGATTCAGTTAAATAAAATTTAAATACATCAGGGATGTACATCGGGATGATGATTATTTTAATTTATGATGACCCTTCCTCCATCAGACACATGTGCAAACGCACAGAACATACAGTAAAGGGCATTATTAAAAGCACTCAATCACAGCCATGTCTAATCAAATGTGGCACAAGTGAATTGAAAAAAACAGACTCCCCCATCTGTTAATGATTAATAAAACAAGTAGGCAATTCATTAAAAACCAGCACACACATTTAGGAGTTTGATAACCCCGCTTTAGAACATATGTTTAGCTGCTCTCTGGTGGAAATACAGGAAAAATGCATGTTGAATATTTTTTGTACAGATCTGAGGTAAACCTTTGTAAACACACTGCACGCTGTCCCAATGTTTGGGTTTTCTTTTGTCTCATCTCCTCAACTTGCTACATCCAAAACTACTGCTCTGAGATTATCCACATTATCATGAGCACTGAACCATTGTGTATGTTTCTATTAGCATGTAAAAGCAATTAAGAATCACTAATTAAATGTATGGTACAATATATGGAAGTGTCAATTGTTTTCGTATGCCTGGCTATTTGCTATAAGTCACACTTGTGCCTCAAACACAAGTGTAGCTCGGACAGTAATTATTGTAATCAGAAGCACATTTTTATTTTTATTTTTTCTTAAACACCTAACACTGATGCTATAATTAAGCTGCTTTGCTGCTGAAATGTTGGCCTTCGTTTTACTGGACTTGTGCATGTTTGTTCAGGTTGCTGCCGCATTAGAAACCCTGGCTAACCTTCACCATGAATCTGCAGGACACCGGTTGCTAGTGAGATGTGCCTCTGCTCTGATCAGTGAAATCTATCCTACATACTGTGTGGCTTTTAGTACAGGAAATCATCAATGAAATTAGATCCAATGAAGTTCCCCTTACAAGGAGTGTTGTACATGCATCCTAATTTGCCTCCAGTGGAGTCCAAACAATGGCTCCAAACTCAGTAGAATTGCATCTCTTTTGACCAGACTAACAGCCATTTCCATGTTCCTTGGCTTTGCAATTGGAAACCTGCAGTCAACTTATGTCTCAACTAAGAGCTGATCTGGAATCAGTTCACCTAACACTATCATAATAATTAGCATAATCATTACAATTTGTTGAAGTACCATAGAACTGTTCCAGGATCTGTGTTTTACCTTACACAACCCATTGTGTATGCTCCAAAGGGACAGGAAGCATATCAACTGCACTTAGTGAGACACCACCAATGAATGAAATGTTGACTAATTAAACATTGTGCTAATATGAATTATGTTTAAAAAAATAGTGGAGTAGTAAACGTGGTATTCCTGGATATTTTAGATGGGGAAATGCACACGCCCAAATGCAGTCTCAAACGTGAAAACCACAGAATGATTTGGCGTCACTAATGAAAGTGGCCCAAACTCCAAAAACAAGACAAGAAAGTTTGATCAGAGCCAGTTTTTTTATTTCTTATTCACATTTTACATGTAATTATTTCCCTGCTGACCAATACTCAACTCTGTCATTGCTGAACCTTGACCTCACCAGGTAACCAGAAGCCTTTCTCATTTCTAGGCATAACAAACCCGCAGGATTGAATAGATATGCCTCCCCTTTCATGCCCAGCCCTTCAGTAACAAGTCCAAACCTATTTTACAGGGGATACTACAGCCAGATGACCATACTGTTTTATGAATATAGCCTACACCCTGTTATAGCTTACACGCTCTCCCCACCACCATACAAACTACATGCCAAAGTTGACACCATACATATTGCACCTTTCCATTAAATCTCATTTCAACTTCAACCGTTCTTCCTCTCAGCTTTTTAAAATGGGGAAGATTGTGATGGGCTTTGATTCTTGTTGCAATCTTTTATTGACACCATACACCGAACAAAATTGCCCATAACACAAATTAATTGTGACCTTTAAACATAATGGTATTGCATTGTGTTCCAATTGAAAACAAACACCATCTCCCTTAACCCTACTATGATACATATACACATTATATACATACTGTACACGCATGCCTCTGGGAATAAATATTGAAATGTAACAGGATGAGTCCTCGTGTCCGACAAGTGCACTATCGCATAGGAACCCCACGCAAAACCGGCTCGGAGCAGCAATCCGCCAAAGGGGTTTTACATTCAGGACGCCATCAAACCGCAGGCATCTTTAAAATCCATCTTTTCAGCTGCCACCTTGTAAAAACCTTGTTAAGAATGGTTGTATTTTTGCTACAAGAAACCCCCTCTCAAAGGTAACTAAATGTCAATGCATTCAGACATGTGACTTGGTCTTTAGAGCCAGCTTAGGACTATGGGTGAAGCACTGAGAAAACAACAACCCATAAATATAATAGCCAGTGTTTTAAACTCTGGAGTAGCAGGTTGGGTAGGGGGAGTAGACTTTAGGGTGCTGTGACATAATACCATATATATTCAAAGGCTCCTTAAAACAAAATAAAACAAATATGAAAAGACTCGTTTTATACAAACAAGAATACAAATTTGGACACATTGTATATACAATTATATAGACGGTCACTCTGCACATACATATATTTGTATATATTACAAAAATATGTAAGGGAGGGGGAGCAGAGTAACCTGGCCATAGCGGCTGTCGGGGGGACTATTCCCCAGCAAAGGGCACTAGAGTCACAGGCTGGAGGCCTGGGGCTGCTGGGGCTGCTGGAGGCTCCTGGGGGCGGGCTCACAATCCTTGCCTGCCTCGTCCTCCCGCATATACAAGAGGAACAGAGTCACAGTGGCGAAGGTGGCAGCATTGACAGGGAAGGCGCGCAGCAGCGTGGAGGTGAGGCCACGCTTGAACACCCTCCAACCCTCCTTCTGCAAGCTCTGCCGCACGCAGTCCGCAATGCCGCTGTACTGGTAGACTCCGCCCACTCCGTCGGCCTGTAGGCGGGACTTGATTACATCAACCGGGTAGGTGGAGAGCCAGGAGGCGATACCGGACATGCCCCCGGCGAACAGCAGCTTTGGAATCATGTAAGGGTCGTCCGGCTCGCAGCCCAGCGAACGAGTGAGCACGTCGTATGTCAGGAAGTAGACGCCGAACCCGGGCGTCTCACGGATGAGGGTGGTCACCATGCCACGGTTGATGCCACGCACGCCCTCCCGGTTATAGATGCGCAGCAGGCAGTCCAGGGAGTTCTTGTAGAGCTTGCGCTTGGACTTCTTCTCGCCTGTGCCCTGCATCTGCATGCGCGTCTTGGCCAGCTCCATGGGGCAGCAGATCACGCACTGGATGGTTCCCGCTGCTGCTCCTGCCAGGAACTGGTTGCTGGGCGTGTCCTGGCCTAGAAAGCGCAGTGTGTGGCCCTGGACGCCAAAGACGATGGCGTTGATGAAGGTGAGGCCCATCATGGGAGATCCAATGCCCTTGTACAGCCCAAACATCTACAGACACAAAGCGTGACAGCAAGCGAAGTTCATGAGTTCATAACAGTTCATCTGGTAATGAGATTTGTTCATCAGTGCGGTCAGGTGCAGTAGCCTAAACATCCAACGGTCGCTGCACCCTAAATAGAAAATTTCACTCACACACACACACACACACACATGCTCGCTCGCTCCCACGCATGCACGCACACACGCACACACTTCAACATGCTTGCTCTGGCAAAGTACTCATTATAAATGGAAGTTAAATCCATTCTCCAAAAACAACACTGTGTGAACCTGTATGACCCCACCTCCCCCAGCATTTAGATACACCAAACCTAGCCAGTAATACGATACTGTCCAGAGTGTCCCTTTCACAGCCTGTGGTTGGCATGGCGACGGCCGGGTTACAGCGTACTGCCAATATTCCCGGACACAGCAAGCTTTGAATGAGGAGAACAAAGCGTCTCCACTAAGTGCCAGGGTCTAGAAACTCAAAAGGGTCCTCATAAGTCACTTCCTCACAAGCCGCCATCACTGCGAGGACCAGCAGTAGAGCAAGGTTCCCAGACTTTGAGAGGGAGAGGGCGGGGAGAGGGACTCGGCGGGAAAAGATTGTCGCATACAAGCGGCCCCGGGCGAGTTCGAACCACGGAATTCCTTCTTTCATCCAAATATAAGATTTGTATATGTTTTCTACATACCCATAGTACTATCTAGCCATCCAGGTAGTTTCGCTGAAAACTCACTAGTTTTGTAGATATCCGCTGCAGTTCACCGTGATATCACCCTGATAGAACGGACCTCAACAGGTCCAAAGTTTATGGTGCTCAAAGTTTCCTCTCGTTCACCAAGTTGATTTTTTAGACTTTGGGGGTGGGATGAGATACAGAGACTGTATATGAGACTGTGGTCTCATATAAACACCCTAGGGTGTTAAATGTACACCAGCAGTGTTAGATTTACACTGGCATTTTTTCTGTGCCCCTTCCTGGATCGTGGCATTGTCATGGAGGAAGGGCTTGCTTTTGACCTCATCGCACTGTGACCAAGTGTGATGCGGTTGGGATGAGAATTAGCACCTCTAAGTCTGTGGCAATGGTTCTCTCCCAGGAAACGGTGGCTTGTCCCCTTCAGGTGAGAGGGGAACAACTGCCCCAGGGGGAGGAGTTCAAGTATCTCGGGGTCTTATTCACAAGTGAGGATAAAAGAGAGCAGGAGATTGACCGCCGTTTAGGTGCAGTAATGGGGGCATTGTACCGGAAGGTGAATAAAGAGCTGAGCCAAAAGGCAAAGATCTACTAATTATCTTCGTTCCCACTCTCACCTATGGTCACAAGCTGTGGGTAGTGACCGAAAGAGTGAGATAAGCGGCCGAAATGGGGTTTCGCCGTAGGGTGGCAAGGCTTACTCTCCTGGATAGGTTGAGGAGCTCTGCTATCCGGGAGGACCAATGCTCTTCCGTAGAGAAGCCAGTTCAGGTGGTTCGGACATCTGGTAAGCATGTCCCCTGGGCGCCTCCCTATGGAGGTGTAAGTGCAAAGCAGGCCAGTATTCTAGGGCGCACTGTGTTGAATACTGCCATGCTTCGGTTAAGACTTTGCGCGGATATACACAGTTGGCGTACTTCATAGAAACTAGTTTTCAAAAAACTCATGCACAACAAGGTCTGTGGATGTTCGTGAGTAACCATGTCATTGAATGTAAAGAGACGTTTCTGTTGATTTTTTCAAATGTACATTTTTGGTGCTTTGACCGGTACAAATTTTGAGGTACGTTATATCAAGGTGATTGTCAAGGTGAGTTGCAGCGTATATCTACAAAACTAGTGAGTTCTCAGTAAAACTACCTGTATAGATAGCACTCTGGGTATGTAGAAACATCAAAATACATTTTTTGGGTGAACTGCCCCTTTAAGGTGTCACCTTATACAGAACAATTAAATTATGGAATTCAAATGCCTTGTACACAGTATTTAACACTGTATGTGTACCCAGTGCAGGTTTTAATTAGGCCTGACTATGTTATTTTTCTTGCATGTATTTCACACACCTGAAAACCATGTCAAGACCCGCCAGTAGGCACAGCTTGAGAAGTAACCACTGCAGTGGAAGACAGCAGGCATCAGTGTTGGGCACTTACGGATTCTTGCCGTGCAATGGACTGGAAGCAGTGAAAGGTCCCCCGATACAATGGCTTGTCCACGCTCTGAACCTGCAGCCGTACCTGAAATAGAAACATCGCCGATCTTCAAGAGCTGAACCACGAGGCTGCGTGAACACACTCGCCACATCTCAGCGACAGAGACCACAAAAATACTCTCTAAACATCACACCACCAGCATAACAGGAAAGAGGAGCACGGAAAAACACGACAGAAAATGCATTATATTGTGTCTTACAATGAAGTGAATGAAGATGGAATCTTATCTCTAATACGTGTTACTTAATTAAAAACAAACAAGTAAATAAAAACTGGAATGACTTTAACCGGACTGACAAAATACAACTACGGTGTTTATTGAGCGAATTTCTTTTTCTGGGGTCACAGAATCAAGACTCAGACTGAGAGAAACAGAAGGATTCACCATGACCGTACTTACGAGGTTACACTTCCGTACAGATGATGTTTATCGCTCATCTACAACAAAGTAACACTTTTACAGGTTAAATCATACGGCCTCTGGCTCAGAAATAAAGGTAGTTAAAGGCAACAAGGCAAAAGAAGAAGACAAAATAAAATGAGGAAATACAGAAATGAAAGAGTACTTGGCTGCAGATTCAAATGGCAGGTGGTACAATAGTATGATACCCTTGAGTTAGGTATTCCCATTTCAGGAAGTGCTCCGGATGTGTTAATAGTGTATTCAAAATGTTAATTATGCATGTAGCCCCGGATGAGAGCATCAAGTATCAAGAGAGCACGGACAATACAACTGACGATGGGCTTCAATTTGGAACTCCAGCACTCTCCCCATTTTTCACACCAGTTGCTATTAAGGTGAGTGAGTTATTAAGGGTATTCATGATGAATGAAACCCAATGGTTGGCCTTGTCAATTCTGTGTCACCCTGTCAAACTCCTATATTTGATCTTGGGTGTAGAAAGCATCAGTACACTAACCACCAGTGCCTTGCCAGAAAGGTCACTGGGAGATTTTAATCTGCTTTTAACAGCAAAGTTTGTCAAAACCAGAAGCAGGGTCAAATGGCCATGTTTCTATTTCTACATGAATACACATATGCAGTCCACAGATTGGGTTAGCCTTGGTTTCATATGATCAGCACTGTCCTGCTGCACCCTGCTTTAAGCCAGAAATAACCAGGCTCCTTAAGAGAACGGAGGTTTAAATGCAGCCGCACACATTCCAGCACAGCAGGGACTGCAAGTTACACTCATATCATATCAGACATTAAAATACATACACAATGATTTCCCTTGTTAACTTGCCAATGTCAATTATAAAAGAAAAAAAGAAAAAAAATACATTAAAAAAAAATAGTGTTATTCAAAAGTCGTATTAATTTTACCGGTAAGTTGATTGGGGCATCTTGTATACAGGGGGATCCTGGAGTTAACAAAACAAAGCATTCAAAAATACAGACCCCTAAAATGTTAAGAAAAATACAGCAGACACAGTAGTACACCTGCACTGTACTATTTAGGGGTATTGTCTGAACATACATCCTTGGGGTAAAATGGAAAATGGAAAGTTATTGTAAAGGGGAGAGGGACACGAGGGAGGTTTGAAGATGAGACCTTAAAGTTGCCTAGCTCTTCTTTAAAAAAAGTTGAACTTATGGACGGTCCCTATAAACCTTGCTGAGCAAATGTAGAGGGTATTTTAGGCTGCATTGAAATTCATTTTCATCTCAGTCACCCAATGTCTCAATTTTTTTAAAGAAGCAAATTATGCTCTATGGATGCCAGCTTGATGCCTTTACTCTCTAGAGAACTTGAGAGGCAAGATTTGCATATTAACTTTGCCACAGCTGCTTAAAACAGTTCTCTGATTGGTTGATGCCCTTTCGACTGCCCAGAGAACTCAATGCAAACACTGAAGTGTAAATATTGAGCATTTTTGTAACTGAAATTGGGTGAATACACCGGGAGCCACAGAAAAGGATGAGTGAGCGAGCTACGTATCACTACATAGGGGCTGAGTGGAAAGATTTAGAGATTTAGTTAGAGTTTAAGCTTAATTTTAGAGCTGGAGTGTAGCGTGTGTATGTGTTTGTTTGTATGTATGTGAGGGGAGGGGAATGGGGAAGGCCGGTTATTTTCCATTATTTCCTCTGTGTCCGCCATTCAGATCTCATTTTTAAATCATGCATTAAAACTGTGGTAAACCCATAATGCAGTCCAGTCAAATGACAAACAGATGCACCACAGAATATACGATTCAGATAAAAATTGAAACCCACCTTGACTGTGTCAAAAGGGTGCCCTACAAGGACACCAGCAGCACCTGAAATTAAACAGAAGACACAAGCATCAGATACTACTGCTCCAGAAGAGAGAACGGACAGATACTACTGCTCCAGGACAGAGAACGCATCAGATACTACTGCTCCAGAACAGAGAACGGACAGATACTACTGTTCCAGAAGAGAGAACGGACAGATACTACTGCTCCAGAACAGAGAACGGACAGATACTACTGCTCCAAAAGAGAGAACAGACAGATACTACTGCTCCAGAAGAGAGAACGCATCAGATACTACTGCTCCAGAACAGAGAACGGACAGATACTACTGCTCCAGAAGAGAGAACGGACAGATACTACTGCTCCAGAAGAGAGAACGGACAGATACTACTGCTCCAGAAGAGAGAACGCATCAGATACTACTGCTCCAGAACAGAGAACGGACAGATACTACTGCTCCAGAACAGAGAACGGACAGATACTACTGCTCCAGAACAGAGAACGGACAGATACTACTGCTCCAGAAGAGAGAACGGACAGATACTACTGCTCCAGAACAGAGAACGGACAGATACTACTGCTCCAGAACAGAGAACGGACAGATACTACTGCTCCAGAAGAGAGAACACATCAGATACTACTGCTCCAGAACAGAGAACGGACAGATACTACTGCTCCAGAAGAGAGAACGCATCAGATACTACTGCTCCAGGAGAGAGAACGCATCAGATACTACTGCTCCAGAAGAGAGAACGGACAGATACTACTGCTCCAGGAGAGAGAACGGACAGATACTACTGCTCCAGGAGAGAGAACGGACAGATACTACTGCTCCAGGAGAGAGAACGCATCAGATACTACTGCTCCAGAACAGAGAACGGACAGATACTACTGCTCCAGGAGAGAGAACGGACAGATACTACTGCTCCAGGAGAGAGAACGGACAGATACTACTGCTCCAGGAGAGAGAACGCATCAGATACTACTGCTCCAGAAGAGAGAACGGATATCTACCTACGCAATTCATCAAGGAGGGAAATAGAGGGGAAAAACAGACAGGCTTTGCAAACAAATTGATTTTGAATGAATTGATTCAATATCAGTACAGATACAAGCTTGACCATGCACACTGAAACCACATAACCACACATCTAATGAACGTGTTGACTGTCGTGTGAAAAGAAGTGACCTGACGTTGCACGATTCAGAGGAGAGTACGTGCTCTTAGTGCAGGTTGCAGCTGGTGAATGTTCAGGCATTATAAATTGTCAGAAAAAACATATTCAAAAATATTGAAAGGAATGCATCTCTGATGAAGTCTCCTGTAGATAAAGCCCTTTGTTTTCACACATGCATATTCTGGAAAAGCTGAGAAATGTATGTATCTATAAAACAAATTTAAACTAATCTTACATGTGTACCATTTTTATAAGAAAAAATGAATAGATTCACCAAGTGGCTTGTAAGTTAGATGTCGCTTGATATCTTGCGAATCATTTGGGTTGTTTTGAAAGTATACTTAACTGTCTCATGAAAATAGGGACGGGCGGGATTAGATGACAGAATCTGAAAACCTGTCTATCACTCAAATGGATGACCATGTTCACAGGAAACTGTTCTTTATTATTTTGAAAAAGTGGAAACCTGTTCACTACGGAGGCCTCCTACAATAAAAGGAATGGAACAGCATTCGTTTTACACTGAGGCGACTAGGGGTGGGACGATTCAATCCCATAACGATTCGATTACGATGCATCGGTGCATTGTCCCACCCCGAGAGGCTACCCTATAAGACAACATGTCGTCATACAGCTGGGCACAGGATGGGAACCTGTATGCTGTGTCAACATTTGCTTGCCCCTCTGGAACACCCTTGCCATTAAGGCTGGACCATTTACTTGAGTAAACAAGTCCTCATCAGCATATTTGTAATCGCTTTTTAACTCCGCCAAGGAGGTTATGCAATCACAACCGTGCAGCTGTCCATGAGATATATCTGGAATTGCCATGAAATGTTCTGTGCACATTCATGTTCCCAAGAGGAAGAAACATATTGATTTTGGTAACCCCATGATCTTTCCTCCAGCGCCACCACCAGGCCAAACATATCTCAAAAAGTCATCACTGGTTATTAGTGCTATTTCAACATGAATTTGCTGTGCACAGCAAAACCAAACCTATCTGAAAAAATTATAACCAGATTTGCCAAGACATTTTCTGTGTACATTCATGTGAGGGGAGACTGCTGTGCCTTCACAGAGTGCATTCTTTCCACAGAGTTCAAGAGAAAAATGAGTCAGGAGAAAGAACCCTTAAAGTGATCCATCCATATCTACTGCATATCTGGCAGCAGAGTGATGGTTTGAGGCTAGTTTGATACCTCAGACCCTTGATGACTTACAGCCATTTAGCCAACCACGGGTTTCATGCTGTTCCCGTGTAATTTACAGCTTAATCTAGTCCCACCCCCCAATTCCAATAGAGATCCATTCAAATGCAGAGAGGTTATAGCATCGATTGTAAAACTACCTTAAAATAAGATATCAAGAGTCTTTTGATATCCTTTTATACCCAGTCATGATAGCAGCACCTGTTTACCGGTGGAATGTTCCAAACAGGTGGGGTTTTTTTTGCCCCTGCCCCAACTTTTGAAATGTGTTGCAGGCATCAAATTCAGAATTAGTGTATATATTACAAAAATCTATAAAGTTGATAAAGTAAAACATTAAATAACTTTTCTTTGTACTGTTTTCAATTAAATATATGTAAAAGAGAATTTACAAATCACTGCTTTCTGCTTTTATTTTACATACTGTCCCAACTTTTTTGGAAATGGGGTTTGTAGTTCACAAAAATGTCACAATGATGTCAGAATATTTGATAGCCTCAATAGCCTATCTCTTGCAGCTCACATTTATTCATTATAGGGCAAAGTAAGTTGCATATGCAGGTGTAGCTTACAAGATAAGACTGCACATAGTTCGGGAGACTCACACTTTCTCCTGCAACTATCACATTTGTGTTCTTAATTGTCACCCTCTTTTGTTTTGTTTTGAAATTGTTTTGGATTGGAACCACTGTCGAATGTAAGAGATGGTTAACTTCATTTAGCACATCTATTTTCCACAATGCCTCATATTTTATTGTTGTTGTACTCCATCCCCTTGAGTGCATTGCACACGAGAGACAAATCTAAGGCTAAATGTTTTGCAACCTTAGGCCATGATTTCTAAGATGTAGCCTAGCAAAACTTTTACATCTTAATTTCCCAGAATAGCTAAATAAATAATTTATCAAACAACGTCTGAAGGATTAAACAACCAACTTATTCATTCATTCCTATCCTGTATATAAAAAATACTCTGTGACGCCTTTAACTCATTCAATGCCAGAGTGTCCTGGAACACTAAGCTTCAGCAGTGCCTAGCCAATATGGCTGCTGACATATAAAAGAACGTCAGTTTAAAATGGTAATTGTTAAATTTTTTCTGAATCAAATCCGGAATTCTTTACCGGCAGTGTAAAGACAGCTGCAGTCGATGTTAGTCGCCCTCGGCACTTTAGACCGTTATTTCTGTCGACTAATGTCGCCCGCGGCACTGAATGAGTTAAGCGGGTCTGGTGCTGTAAAATGGGCTTTAGTCACCCCCTCCAAAAAATTAAAAAAGAGTACTCCAGTAATTGCAAGGACAATTCAGCTTGTCATCTTGTAGAGAAAAAATGTCCCACCCCTACTTGCCATAGTTCAGTAGGTCTTGCACAACCACTGTTTATGGGATATCAGGCTTCTGCTACTGTTCAAGACTTGAAACCCAGTCTTAACTATCAGTGTAATACAAACCCGCACGGCTCGAATCTCAGGGGCATTCCTATTGGGCCCCCCACCATGGCCAGTGACATCTCAACAGCCTATCACAATCCCGAAACCCATCTCTAAACTCAGCTGTGCTATGTCAAAAGGGGGCTTGACTGTCCTAACCAATACGGGGATGGTCACGGCACCTCTGGAAAATCAGGCAACGTATGTGCTGCCGAATAAAAATCAGCTGTTCACTAAACAAATCATAAAGACCAGTACCCTTCAAGTATGTAAATGGAGGGGGTACGGGGGTGGGCGTTCCCAGAGGGTTTCACGGTATGGTTTTACATGGCAGACCACGCTGTGAAACACTCTGGGAAGTTGTGGGAACACAGCTCATTTGCATAAAGGGGAGGTATAGAGAGGCTGAGGCATATTTGCACTTCCATTCCACCTTCAGTGTACTTTGAGCAATTGTGCAAGGTCGAAGCAACTTCAGCAACTGCATGTTCTCTCTCCCTTAACCATCAAAAGCCACACAGGCAAACGATGCAGTAAGGATGAAATGTTCAATAAAAAATGTAATATTTCATTGGAAAATGCATTTTCCACTCAAAACTTAAAAGCCTCCAATTGTATGCTGTCAAATGGGGCCCACAGTTGTCCAGTTTCCATGGGTTTTGCTATACACGAGCTCCAAGACAGAAGTTCTAAAAATTAAAACAGAGATGAAGTATGGAAAACTCTGGGTCTATATTTACTAACAATTATCCATGATTTATGAAATACTAGTTGCTTTGATGGAATTTAAAGTCGTCCATCATTTTGACGGACAAGAAAATATATCATGGCCAAAAACAAAATCATGAGTCGTAACCAACAATAAAAAAAAAAGCCAGTTAGACGCTAATACTTGCTAGACAGCTTTTATGTGAGGGGTACAAGCGAAATGTCCCCCCTTCGACAAAATGAATTTGTGCCAATTTAATAAATACGCAATGCGGAGGATGGCTATTGCATTGCCTAGAACCGCCAAAAATGAATGTGAGACAATATGTCGAATGAATCCAAATAAAATATGTATATTTGTAGCTTCACCTTAACGGAATAACCACTAACATCCCACATGCTTTGTTTATTACCTTTCAGACAAACCTTGTAAATATGCATGCAAAAATGAACCACGTATGGACATATTATGTAGCCTAACCATTTTCCTGAATGGAACAGGGGTGGGACAGAATTTGCACTCCAGAGTACCAAGGAGAAATAGGCCTATGTCCCTCATGTCTACAACTGAGCAAACACCAATACGTCAACCGTCAACCCGGTGAACTACTGAATGCCACAAATTCCACAATTCGATACTGCAGCGATAGAGAGCGAGTCCCTTTAACGTTTCCAAACCACTCGTTTGCATGTAGAATGCTGAGCTGTACACGCCACAGGGCTGTTTCATTCCTGTGTTTGTACTGTAATTATAGTTAGCTTTGATAAAATTGGCGGTGGACTGGTACCAACTTGGACTATCATACCCTGCTACACTTTGTATCAAGATGTAATTTGAGTGCATTACTGGCAGAAGCCCTGACATAGCAACAGTGACATAGTAACAAATCATGATTGGCCGCTGTAAGGGTGTGCACATAGCTCACCCTTTTTTTGAAGGGTTATTATCGTTGCCATTTCTTGGAAGTGGCGTTACAGTCATTGGGGTTTATGGTCCTTAAAAGAGTGTATTAACCCCAAGAGGTTGTAGGTGATCAAGTGCACGTAATAGCCTTGTAACAGGCTTTTATTTGCCTTTTGCAGGATGGGGTAGGGAAAAAACTTTTGTTGAACCTGAATCATAAATGAACACAGGCAGTCAAGGTCATCAAAGCATTTGTGTACAAATTGAGACATTGGCCCACTGGAACACTACATATTGGATGTTACATGACGTCATCCCCAGCGTAATCGTCATCACCTGCCAGAAAAAGTGCCCACTTTTTCAAGATTCCAATCATGAACAAACACAGAAAGGTAAACAGTCAAGAGAAAGGGATGGGGGGAGTTGTGTGCCTTTGTACACAGCCTCAGAAACACAGTCAACTGATATCAAGAGCCAATCACTTTACAGAATAGTCAAGTGCTGCATCTAAAAACATACCAAGCAAATTTATAATTCACTTTTCATAAGTCACTTTTATGAGCACTGCAGATATTGCCTGATTTCTGCAAAACAGAAACAACTTTACTAAAATATTTATAAGATGCTGTTAATGCAGTGTGTGTGTGTGTGTGTGTGTGTGTGTGTGTGTGTGTGTGTAAGTAAGTACAACTATTATTACAGCACTTGAATCCACACTGTTGGAAATCATGGGAGCCAAGTACAGTTAACTCCCCTGAAGTGGCTCACCTTGAGATATGAGATAACTTTGTGTAGCCCCTAATCCAGAATAATTCCTTACTTTGATATGCAGTAACGTTACCTTTGTGTTACATCCTCTACCCTGACTGGGACCAATATGAGATAACCTCCTCTAGACGCAAATCCAGTCAAGTTAATGTATTTGACATGCAGTACCTTTGTGTGACACCCGCTTTAAACTTGCATTCACAAACAACATACCTTAAAACCGTCAGCGACTAAATTAGCTAAATTTTGACATGAATAAGTCTCAATAGTGTGAACATTTATTTTGCGCCAGCGGTACCACAGAACGGAAGCGCAGTAGTTTAGCGATGCGCACTTGCGCAGCATCAAACATGCCACTCCGTTCAAACCGGGCGCCACAACACACGTTGAACGTTAGCTGCCCAAATTTACAATGAGGTACGTCTATGTACGACAGACGTTCGGGCAATTATTCCTAAAAGGCCCATTCTCAAGCCTATTTGCCTGCTTCAGTCATTAATGTTACATTAATCATCGAGAAGGTGGCAGGCTAAAGTTGGCTAGTTAACATAAACGTAGTCCATATCCTAGCCTTACCTATCATTTGCTAGTTGGAAAATCAAACCAACGTCATTAAGTTACAACTTACCGTTACTTCAGCACGACTGGCACTTAGCAACCAAATCAGTATCTAAAATATATTTAAGCTTACCTCCTATACATCCCGCGAGGAAGTCCATCGCAACTCTTGTACAATTTGAGGATCTGCTTAGCTAGCTGGTTAGTTTACAATGTAACTTAGCTAGCTAATTTCCTGTATTAGGCTACGTCCTTGGTTTTAGTCCCGGCAGATGGTTTATGGAGCTGCGTGTCTTCCTAAACGGCTAGCTGCGTTTACAATTCAAATCTGCCTCTGCGTTAAATTAATATTTGTGTTTGTTCTATGCAGTCAGACATCAATAGAGTAAAAATAACTGGTCAATTTGAGTACTATGAATTGATGTGGGAGTCTACACCCTCCAGGAATCGCCGTGGAAATTTTTGCCCACCACGTAGGGAACACTGGTTCTTTCTATTTCGGGACATGGGCGTGACGTCACTGGAGGTGGACATGTATCCTTTCATGGAGGAGTCTTTAGACCAATCGCGACATTGCGACAAAGACAACTCCCCCGTTTGCAGTCCGCCCAATGTGCTCATTGGCTCGCCCAACAATTTACGAGCAAGCTTGTTTATTATTGCGTTGTTTCTGCGCAGTCACGAGAAGTGGTAAGTTAGCGACTGCATTCATTTCTAAATACTGCACAAAACATACCCATGTAATTCTACTTGTGGGTTTTGCCAAAAAGAAGAACTTCCACATCTGTTTTACAATTGCTGTGCTGTAATGTCCTTTTGGAAAGATTTAAATTCTTATCTATCTTGCTCCTTGAAATGTGATATAATGCTTACAATGGATGTAATATTTTTGGTGAAGAAGCTAAGGAACATGTGGTGAACTATCATGGCTAAATACTTTATTCATAAACAAAAGTACCTTCAATGTCCCCCCAAACTTCATTTATTTAAAATAGAAATGCACTCAATAAAATAAGAAGATAACCATAAGATGAATTCATTTCTAAATAACTGCCCGCAGGGCCGGATTAACCATATGGGCAATTGGGCACGTGCCCAGGGGCACCAAGGCTCCAGGGGCATCAAGCAAGCAAGCCAAAAAAAAAAAAAAAATTTGAAAAAAAAAATAATGCTACAAAAATAATGCTACAAAAATAATGTTACAATAATAATGAATTGCAATAAAACTAGTTTCGAAAAGTTTTTAAAAATCACGTTAGCATGTCCCACAATGTGTCTCAGTTCAGCCTGTGGTATGTGTCTGTAGCAGCTGCTGTAAGTCCTGCCTGCGCTGAGTCTGTGCCAGCAGCGAGCAGCCAGTGCACCAAAGTAGCCCCCCCCCCCCCCCCCCACCCAGAAACCGAAAAAATCTAAATCATAATTGGTTAATTCAGAAGATGCCACTAACGTCAGTACGAATTGACGTTTGAAACATAGCTCGTAAGCAACTCAGAACCAACAGAACGATGAAGAGGCAACAGCTAAGTGGTAGTGCGAAAAGACAACTTAAAAAAGATAAAGAGACTCGAAATACAGCCAGTTTAAAAAATGTACCTCAAATAGGTAGTTTCTTCATTCGTAATGTAGAAGAACGTGGACTGCCAGGGGGATGCAGCAGCAGAAGCAGCACAGAAGCTAATAAGCTAACGTTAGCTACCGACAGCTCTGCTAAAACAGCTAACGGTAGTAACGTCACAAGCGAGAGTACAGCTACCAGCGAATTGCCCCAGCAGCGTGCCGAGGAGAGTAGGTAACTGACTGGCTGTGTGCCTCCGCGCTCCGTGTCTGCCTGTCCCCCGTTGTTGAAAAGTGCATGTGCGAATAACGAGTGGTGAAAAGCATGTACGCAAAATTCTGATTTTGCGATAAAAAGTTGAAAAGTGAATGCTCAAAATTCTAATTTCAAGAAATTCAAGTTAAAAAAAATAAAAAAATAAAAGTCTAATCCTGCGTGAGTTTATGGTGAGAGGTCGCATTTCGGAGGTGGTAAATGCGGTGTTTGAGCTGCACAACTGGGAACTTGGTGCCATGGACACCCTTCGCAGGAAAGTTCTGGCTTTACTAGCTAGCAAACATATAGCTAAAACGGCTAACTAGAACTATAACGTTGTATATGTTTATCATTCAGTATCAGTATGTTGGCTGATACAAAAGCATTTCATGATTAAAAAACGAAAGTTGAAGTGCTTTAAAAGCAAAAATTATATAAAAGCTAATTTGTGGGGCCGCCGCGATAGTACACTAAATCTAGTGCTGCAATGTTGATGTCAAATAAATGACACACGTTTGTGTAGTCAAAGAGAGAAGTGAAGTTGTCCATCTCTCCCTTCCTACAACTCTACACTACTAGTTATTCACCATTCACGTTTAATAATAAGATTGTCAAGATATATCAATATCAAGTGCAAGTTCAAGTTTGTATTGGCCATATGCAACAAGTACAGATACATTGGAATTCTTGATCTTGGTCCTGCTTTTCTCAACAGTGGCTTATCTGTTTCCAAGTTCCTGACTAAACAATATAAATAGCAATGTGAATAATTTTATATGAACCTAAACCTAAAAATAAAGCCAATATCAATATAATAGACAGTTACAAATGTGTAGGTCAAGAGTAAAGTGTCGGGTGCCGGCAGTTGAAGGGGGTGGGTAATAGTTCAAAGTGCATGTATATACAGGATATATATGGAAAATGTAGTGGAGTAGTAGTAAGCTAAAAGTATATATAAAAAACAGTCAAGTAAAGTATACTGAAAAATAATAGGTTACTTCAGTACACTTAAAAAGTATTTCTACTCAAGGACTAATACACTCCTGTGGATAGGTAAGGGTTGTGTGCTGCGGGGTGGGGCACTTGAGTGGCTGGTTGCCCAGGGGCACCATGAAGTCTTAATCCGGCCCTGACTGCCCGTACCTGATATGTGTGTGTATATATATAATATATTTTGTTAAAATTTATTTTTGAATGTTTTTTTCCCTCTTTTCCTTTATCTTTCGAGCTTATTGTTGGATGATATAAGATGTTGTGATATATGTTGCTATGTTGCAGTGATTAATGATTGATTATTATTCTCATGGCGTTCCTCTGTGTTCACTTATTGTTGTATGTTATTTCTGCAAATAAAATTTAAGTTAGCAAATGCTTCGTCTCTTCTGGCCGTTTCAAGTAACTAACGCTATATCTCACAGATCTTTTATAAAGTAACGTCTAAACAGCAAAAGTAGCATAGAAACTGACATGTTCGATTCATATTTATCCCATGGCCTATTCGTATTTGGTATTTGTATGCTTCAGTCGCATGCGATATATGACTCTACCTTTGGCAGTATATAGAGAAGTCTTACACCTGGATCTGCGCTGCTTCAAGCCTTCTCCTCGTCTCCTTGTGACCCCTGCTGCCATGACAGGGAACTTTCAAATGGTTTAACATACGAAGGAAACAGTTGGAGGTCTGTGTCAAAAGCCAATGTTATAGACTTTATCCACCTGAGACCCGGCGGAAAAGAGCATCTTATTGAATATTCCTTGTAGTGTATGTTTCAGCAGCTAGAGAGATTAAGACCAGAGACTCATGTCATAGTATAATATAGAGAGATTAAGACCAGAGACTCATGTCATCGTATAATATAGAGAGATTAAGACCAGAGACTCATGTCATAGTATAATATAGAGAGATTAAAATCAGAGACTCATGTCATAGTATAATATAGAGAGATTAAGACCAGAGACTCATGTCATCGTATAATATAGAGAGATTAAGACCAGAGACTCATGTCATAGTATAATATAGAGAGATTAAGACCAGAGACTCATGTCATAGTATAATATAGAGAGATTAAGACCAGAGACTCATGTCATAGTATAATATGTGGTTCTTGAGATTAAGACCAGAGACTCATGTCATAGTATAATATGTGGTTCTTGAGATTAAGACCAGAGACTCATGTCATAGTATAATATGTGGTTCTTGAGATTAAGACCAGAGACTCATGTCATAGTATAATATGTGGTTCTTGAGATTAAGACTAGAGACTCATGTCATAGTATAATATTTGGTTCTTGAGATTAAGACCAGAGACTCATGTCTTCTACAGTGAACAAAAATTAATTGTTTCATAGAAGGTTATGTCTGCCTGAACATCAAGATTACGTAGAGCTAGTAGTATTGTATTTTGAATGGGAGTTTTTGAATGGGATTTTTTCCAGCCTTGTCACAATTGAGCTATTTTGCTCACAGAGTAAACATGTGTATGTGCGCACACACACACACACACACACACACACACACACACACACACACACACACACACACACACACACACACACACACACACACACAAACACACACACATTAGGAGCATGTGTCTGCTTAAAACAGGTCTAACCAGCAGCACTTTGTGAAGTAAGTCTCCAAAGCAAGATGAGGATACTAACAGTTCCAAAGGGGCCAAATAGTTGGTGCCTGAATTGCAGGTGCGTCGGTCACAAAAACGGCAGAATTATTTAAGGTGGCAAGGGGAATAGTGTCAAAAATTATGACAACATATGCCCAACACCAAAAAACAGCATCAGCAAAAAAGAACTGTGGCCGTCAAAGTCAAAGCTCTCCGACATGAACACTTGGTAGGATAGTTTCTAATATCCACAGCTCTAAAAATAACCACAGCATTGAACCAATCCATATCTGAACCAGTCTCAACAAAAACAGTACTTTGTGACCTTCACAAAGTTGGTATTTATGGCAGGGCCGCCATTCGGAAACCATTTGTATCCAAGGCTAATGCACAAAAACACATAACATGGTGTAAGAAATACAAAACCTGGACTCCGTGGAGAAAAGTGATATGGTCTGATGAGTCATCTTTTACTCTTTTTAATACATCTGGAGGGGTTTATGTTGGGAGAAAGCCTAAGGAGGCATTTAATCCACAATCTCTGTTGCCAACTGTTAAATTTGGTGGTGGTTCTGTAATGGTATGGGCAGCCATTTCATGGGACTCCTTGGGTCCAATGATTGCTCTCTATGAACGTGTAATGGGCAAACAATATGAAACCATTTTACAAGACCAGGTGCACCCTATGGTGCAAACACTGTTCCCTCATGATGTCCCCATATTCCAACATGATAACGCCCCCATACACACTGCTAAAAACATAAAAAAATGGTTCCAAGAACATGAGGATGATGTAAAATGCCTTCCATGGCCTGCACAATCACCAGATCTAAACATAATTTAACCTTTATGGAAAGTTCTGGAGTGCAGAGTTCTTTAGCAGTGTGTGGGATCATTGTCTTTCTAGAAGATAAAGTGCCATCCAATGAGTTTGGAGCCATTTGTTGAACTTGAGCAGATTAATTGTACACTTACATCATCAATGAAAACAAGTGAGCCAGTACCTGTGGCTGCCATACATGCCCAAACCATAACACTGTTATGTTCTGAGATTCTGAGTTCTGTCTGTTTTGTATTTTTTACTTGTTTAATTATTTTGATTTTGTATTTATGTTTCTGATTATCTGTGGTTTCACTGTTTTGTATTACTGTCACTCCCTGTCTTCGTCACTTTTTGGGAGTCTGTGGGGATTTCGTTTTTTTTCTGTATTTCCTCTCTCATTCCTTCTTTCATTACTAATTACATTTAATTGTAAATAATACTAATTAACTAACAACCACTAACATCTTAGAATTAGGGTCTACTAATCCACTAATGACTAACTTGTATATAATACTAATTTACTAACGCCATAGAATCAGGGTTTTCTATTAATCTACTAACTTACTAACGTCATCTTTCCTCACTGCAGCTGTCTCTCGTTCTGCCTGTTCTATCACTAATTAGCTTTCTTTGGTTCCTCTATTAACTACAGCTGACTCTCGTTTCCGCTTTCCATTCTCTAATTGTATGCACTTGCCCAGTTCATGTTCAAGTCTGTGTTATGTGTGAATCCGGTCCGCATATTACGTGTTCCCTTGTTATTTTATTATCGCTTTCCTCATTGTTTTATTACGTGCACCTGTCTGTCATTTGCCCTTCCCGGTTCCTCACACTTGATCCTAATTGTTTCTTGGATTAGAATAACCCTTGCAGTGATCCATCCACATCTACTTCATATCTGGCAACAGAGTGATGGTTTGGGGCTCGTTCGATGAGTTACAGCCATTTAGCCAGCCATGTGTTCCATACTGTACCAGTGTAATTTACAGCTGAATCTCGTCTCACCCCCCAATTCCCATAGAGATCCATTCAAATGCAGAGAGCTTATAGTATCGCTTGTAACAGTACCTGGAAATAAGATATTGAGAGTCTTTTGATGTTGATGGGTCACAGACTTCAGGAAGTAACAGCATGCAAAGGATATGCGACCAAATATTAAATATGATGCTTTAAAAATATGTTAAAGCAAAGGGTATGAATACTTATGTAAATGAGAGATTTCAGTTTTCCATTTTTAATACATTTGCTAAAATTTCTAAAAACATGTTTTCACTTTGTCATTATGGGCTATTTTGTGTAGAATTTTGAGACAAAAAATGAACTCTAGAATATGTAGAATACGTAGAATCTAGAATATGTCTGCAATGTAATAAAACGTGGAGAAGGTGAAAGGGGTGGGCAGACTTTCCGGCTTGGCTGTACCTGGTGTTCAGATAATAGTGAACTTAATCTGATGCATAGTGTCGACCTCTCTTTCTCACAGGGACCCACAGAACAACAAAAAGGAAAGGGCTAAAGTAGTGATCTTTTCCTGGGTGTTATTTAAGTGTTATTTCTCTAACACAGCAAGCACGAACATTGGAAGAATGCAACAAACTGGTCAATGAGACTATAAGCACTTGTGACAGATCTCAACCTCTTATAATTAGAATGTTGCATGCATACAGTCCTTGGTTATTCCTTAGCTACCTCGGCACTGGTGTACGTTCTAGGTTTGAAGAAACTGCTTACTGCCAAACCAACAATGTGCAACCATCATGACATGCTTTCAGATTGATTGAAACTAGATTAAATTCATGTTCTAAATGTATTACATTGTCTTTCACTTAGGAAAGGTTTTGAGACCTAAATTTTGAAAACTGAGAGACTGAATAGAAATTACATTCAGGAACCAGTCCACAGTTATCTTTGTTGCCATTATATATATCTTATAAAATATATACAATAAGACAGAATAGATATGCATATAACCTGGAAATGGCAAAGTATATAATAATCATTATAATGTCTAATTTAACATTTAATATATAAAGCAGTGTTTGACTGTAATTCAAGATATCTGTTCGAATAGCCTTTATCTCTGGATTTTCATGTATGAAGAGCACTGAGAATTAAACCAAAGTTATAACCAGACGTTTCAGGATATGCTGTTTGTAGTATGCCTAGGGCATGTTTCTTTTTTCTTTGAAAACATTCAGCACTTTTCTGAATGCTGTGGCTGACATTTCCGGCCAACCACTGATGAATGTGCATTGGATGCTACAAAATGGCATGTCCAGGATTAAATTAGTGACCTTATGTGAGCCGATTTCATAGGTTACATTTTAAAAAAATAAACTGGCTGCATGTGTTACTCGCTCACTCCTTATTTATAACATAAGTGGACAGGTGTGTGTGTCATGTGCACTCTGATTGATAGCTGCAAGCTCCTGTGTTTACAATAAAGCATATCGTCACCTTCTTAAAATAATCGCCTAAGTCATATTTTCAAGTTTTTCAGAAAACAGAATAAACTGAACCAAATACAGAATATATGATATTTGTTAATCATTTCACACAAAAAGCGTATATCAATAGATGACTATTGACTTACAAATAACGCTGTCTGTCAATTATGTAACATAAGAGGATTAAAGACTAAATAACTACACAACATTTATAGCCTAGCCAAATATTGTAGTAAATATTATCACTTACCATTCGGGGACGAGTCCAGAATCATGGAAATGACTTAATTTATGTTGATTTTCTTTGTGCATCTTGAAGCAGCCGCCATATTAATAACTTGTAAAAATGCCTAAGTCAAAATTTATTGTGACTTAGGCAAACATACAAACAGCCTAAGAGCACTCTTGACTTAGGCGATTACATTACCGGGGTAAAACAGCATGATCCTTTCAATTAAGGATCTAGGCAACTTTACCAGAGGTGGCCAGCATCATGAAGAGCTGATTTAAGCAAAAATCTCATGTTCCTCAAAAAATGACTTAGGCGATTATTTTAAGAAGGTGACGATATATAAGAACTGGAGAGGGTGGGAGGGTGAACGGTGACTCTCAACCTCAACACTGGGGGTGCGTCCCAATCCTCAAAAAATTCACCTTTCTTTCTTTCACGACCACCTCCTCTTCTCCGTGCCCCGGAGACAGATATTTGTGTTTTAATCTAATGTTGCTGATTACATCTTAATTACGTATTAATGGTTACATATGAATTAATGTCTTGACGCAAACCGCAATGTCAGGTACATTGTATACTGTACATGCAAATACTTGTACTCGAAACATTCAGGCAGTTTTGCATACTTCCGAGTAGGAGAGGCGTTTTAGTGAGGGAGTGGAGGAAAGGAGGTCGGGAGTGAAGAATATTGGGACGCAGCCTGGATGTCACATCACCACCTGTTGGTGTCTATAATTTTCTCTCAAAAAGGAAGTTTTCCCATTAAACTCAATTAAATTTTTGACAGCAAAATAAACATACTTACACTCATATAATGATGTTCAATCTCAACGCAATAACTTTTTTCGAAATTCCATTTATTATATTCCCATGGTCAAATTATTCTTTTTTTTAAACACAAACAAAAGTATTCATTTTTTAATTATTATTTATTTTCATTGAAGTCAGTTTTGCGCCCTAGTCGGCAAGTGCCGATGTCTGAATTGGTTAATGACATCCATTGGTTCTACGATCCATATGACATGATTTGCTGGGTAAAGGAAAGAGAAGACAAACTCATTTCTATTAGGCGTGTTTATGACAGAATATTTAAAATTAGGAGACCGTGTAACTTTGAGATATACCTAAGTAAATTGAAATGAGGACTTACCAATATTTGGTCATGATTGCTGTATTTATTATTTATTTATATATTTATTTATTTATATATTTATTTATTTATATATTTATTTATTTATTTTTGTTTCGATGTTTTGAATTTTAACACAATTGAGTAAGTCCTCTGTTTTAAATCATTCAAACAAGCTTCTCATTGTAGACCACAGGTGTCAAACTCTAGTCCTGGAAGGCCATAGTGTCTGCTGGCTTTTGGTGTGTTTCAGAACCAAACCAGAGATTTTTAAGTAATTCATTTAAATAATTGATGGCTAAAGAATCCACACACCTTGTTCTCAAGCCTTAATTGGCCAATGACTGAAAGGAAACCACAAATACCTGCAGACATTGCGGCCCTCCAGAACTGGAGTTTGACATTCCTGTTGTAGACAGTTTAATGCTAGGTCCAAAAACATTTTTTTAATTATTATGATTAAGTTGAAGATGATGGAATATTTTGGTGATTAGGCTACTTTATTAGTCTATCTACTATCCTACTGTATATCTAAGGCTAATACTGCATGTGGTAGCAATAAGTATGGAATATGTTGTTATCCTTGAAAATGGAAGTGTTATTACACAAATCAGGAAGAAAGAAAAGGGTTATTAGCCTAACCTCATTTCTAATGTGTAGTTTGCTGTTATAAATACAGCGTAGGTCACCTGTGTTGACAAATAAAGTAATTAATTATTAACTTCTTCTGCCGGCATCCTTTACAGGATTTTTATTTGGTCTGTATTTTTTATTATGTATTATTTAAAATAGACTGTGATTCCCACACGGATCACCTGATATGGATGTAAATGCCTTCAAATTAAAGCTGACAGTCTGCACTTAACCTCATTCATTATACATCATCATACATGAATAAAATACTTTCTATCACTTTGACATAGAACTAGCAATGTAATCAAATACGGTGGGAAGGGGGCCATTTAATTTAATTTGTAGCCAACCTTGGTCAGTCCAGCTGATTGATTTTGGCTAATGGGATGGATGCTACAAAGTAGATAGCTATTTAATTATAGGCAGTGCAATGTCTATGCCTAGTTGGCACTGGAGCTCCAATGTGTTACACACACAAAGATATCATAGACCACTTCTTAAAACAGTTCTGTGAGAAATATGCACAATTCCGTGTGCTTCACAACTTAAATTGGCTACCGAGGATGCCCTTTACAGTCGGAGAGCATCGACTACACACACTTCTATATGAAGCATTCAGGTGTGATCAAATGATCAAGAATATCACTTGTATATTTAAGGTATTTGAATATCCCTCTATTAGGCTATACTTTATTTTATACGATTGTTAGATAAAAGTATTTTATACGATTGTTAGATAAACGTAGTTTACCCCTGCTATGGCAAATTCTCAGTAGCTGTCATTCCTGGAAAGTTGTCAAAGATAATTTAGACTCCAGCAACACTCGATGGTACACGGCTGCGTTCAGCTGTCACGACCGTCTTACTGCAGCGGAAGGGCATTACTGATACTAGCTATTTTGTACCGATTCATACGGTCTATGATTCATATCTAAAAATGATAGTTGACTAATATGACTATTAACCTTGCTTACTTCGGGACTGTTGTTCGTCCCAGTATTCTGGATTGACTGCAAGTGTCTAAGGGAATGCACTTTGCAGACTTCGTCGCCGGGTCGGTGGGAGGTGAAGTAACGTTACCGTCATTTAAAATACAGTTAACGTAGAATACCGTAGGCTAGTCAGTAGTTATGCAATGCGGATTTTAAGAGCAGTTATTAAGCGCTATCTGTATTCTTTAGTCTACAGAGTAGCTAAACAATTAGCACAAGTATCACAGTCAGCTCGATTGCGTTAAGATATCACTTAGCTAATTTTGGTAGCAGTGAGCCTTGACGAGAAACCCTGTCAAAATGTCAATAACATTCTTCTTTGTAATTTCCTTTACAGTTCATTTAATTCAGATTTCTTAATTTACGCTGCTGTCCACACTCATCTCCACTGGCTGCCTTTTTTGTGACATGTTTTTTTAGTAGCCTAATAGGCTTTATGCTACGTCGACGAGTTTAAACCTGTATTCCCTTTAAACAAACCCAACCGTCACAGAAGCAAACACACACAGTCCAGTATTTTGACAGTGACATTGGACTTTAAATGGGACAGTGACTATTTGGTGCAGATCCATATCGGGTGAACCGTGTAGCAATGGTAGCGCTTTTTATACACAGTCCCCCCCATTTCAGGGGACCAAAAGTAATTGCACAATTGGCTGCTCAGCTGTTTCTTGGGAAGATGTGTTTCGTTTTGTCGTTACTTCATGCATAAGAGCGTGAACAAAAGGTCTAGAGTTGAGGTGTGACATTTGCAATTGGAGTCTGTTGTTGTCTCTCAACATCAGGACTAAAGAAGTGACAAATTTACCTGTAAAGCAGGCCATCATGAGGCTGAAAAATCATAATAAATCAATCAGACACATAGCCAAAACATAGGTGTATCAAAATCAACGGTTTGTTTGTTAAGAAGCAAGAACGCACCGGTGAGCTCAGAAATGGCAGACCACAGAAGACTAGTGTAGGGGATGACAGAAGAATACTTGGTTGGAATGGTGAAGAAAAACCCCTTTTCAACTGTTGAACAGTTCAAGAACACACTCCAGGATGTAGGCGTAGATGTGCCTACCATCAAGAGAAGACTACACCAGCATAACCTCAGCGGGTTCACCACAAGATGGTAAGCCTCAAGAATAGAACGACCAGATTACAGTTTACAAAAAAGGACATAAAAAAACCTGTAGTTCTTTAACAAAGTGTTATGGACAGACGAGACAAAGATAAACCTGTACCAGAGTGATGGAAATCGGAAAGTGTGGAGAAAAAAAGTAACCGCTCATGATCCAAAGCATGCCACCTCATATGTCATACATGGTGGAGGTGTGGTTATGGCTTGGGCTGTACGGTTGCCACTGGAACTGGCTCATGTGTTCCAAGTGAACGCATGAAAACTCATCGGACGGTAGTGACACAGTTCACCTGATATGGATGTAAACACCCTCAAATTAAAGCTGAAAGTCTGCACTTTAACCTCATTGTCACTGTTCCATTTCAAATCCACTGGAGTACAGAGCCAAAACAACCAAAAATGTGTCACTGTCCAAATACTTTTGGACTGCACTGTATGACTGTAAGTCCTATTCGACTGCATTTTCAACACTCATATCGCCAGACTCCAGCAAATTCCACAATGCCCATGTGGCGGCACATTATAGCTTACATTCAGAGTGGCTTTTCCCCCCCTGTCCTCCACAGGGGCTCTAGGTGTGGTCGTGGGCTACCCTCTGGACACAGTGAAGGTAAGCCTACACATGCAAAATATTGAAATTTCACTGGCTTTCCAATGCTAAATGTAAGGATGACAGGGAAAATATGTAAAGTTAACACATTTTTTCAGGTGAGGATCCAGACCCAGAAGAAGTTCACTGGTGTTTGGCATTGCTTTCGCTCCACCTTTAAGACTGAAGGGGTAAGGCCAATAGCCCTGCATGTGGTTCCCAAAACTGTGGCTCTTGAGAAAAGTTGAAGTGAGTTGTGAAATAACATGACTGAAATAATGTAGGTGCATATGCATAATTTTGATACTCATACCAGTCAAATGAAATGCTGCACTCATTACCTTGTGTATGGGTCAATGATAGACAAGGTTTTGAAAGGGGAAAGAGTAAAAAGGTGCAAACAGTTCATGGACATCCATAAATAACCGTAAATGCTTTTAAAATAACGTCTTTTCTGTGCATTACCCATAAACATAATTGGGTACACATAAATACTTTGAAATTTTGTATGAAAAAGGGAAAATATGAAATTTGATTACTTTGTCAAAAATAATGCAGTGCTTGCCAGAATTAAAAGCACCCTCAATTAATATGAACATTATTAATATGCTGTATATAATTAACGTTATTGTTTATCAAATGGTTTTTATGCTCAGCAATATGAGAAAATAATATGATCTTATTGCTATACCATTGCTCAAATACATTTTTATTTTGTACTGCATTTAGTACTTTGTGCACCCTCCTTTAGCTAAGATAACAACACTGAGGGCCAGATTTACTCAAGGATTGCCACTGCTTTTCCGACACTAAAGCATTCACTACAAGGTCGCAATATCTACGCCGGATTTACTAAATGGTCGCATTGGGTCAAAATCGCTATAGGGATGAAATGTTGGGGGATTACGTCACTCTGCAACTTTTCTTTTGATGCATATTTAAATGTCTCCATGCATATACTGGAGTGAACATGCTAAAACAAGGTGGAGACTATGTAAATTAGGCCAATTAAGTATTACGTCTGATTTACTAAAGCATGCATTAATTGCAACTCCTTTTTGCATGGGAATTTTTAGAACTCCGGAAACAGGCGGTAATTCTTCTGCAATGATAGAGCCAGGATGCTGGAGAAAGGTGTCAGACTGTATACGCACATCCTTGGTTGGCAGTATGAATACGTCTCTACTGCATAGCACTCGAAAGGAGACGGAATTTAAAATGTTTCTACGAATCACTTCTCATTTATTTTTAGATATACTACTAAATTATAGGCTATTTCTGTTATTGAAATTATGAAAAGACTACTATTGCAGTCATCAGCTAGCAGTTAGTATAAAAACGCTGAATTTAAACAATGTAGGCTAAACAATTGTTATGCCTATGCGTTCAGTAGGTATAATGAATTGTGAATACAGTTGTACTTTCAGACGCTCTGTGGCTATTCCTCCCACTCCCACGACTTGCTTTCTTTCCTTGGACCACCACCTGTGTTTTTTACTCACATTGTGTTGAGTAAAATCGTGCCATCTTTTCTTTACATTCTCTACTGCTCATTCATTAATTTTATATGCGATGTCATTCAAATATTTTCTCCTCTCCGTTGGTGTTGTATATGCTGTAATACGGCCTTGTGTACCTTGTAAAAGTTTTCTTTTAATACCAGTCATAGTAAATCAGTCGTTAATGTGTCGGTATCTGTGGCCGTAATAGAGCCGCAATATGGCGAATGATTTGCGCTGCGACTGTTCCCCTTAAATCCGGCCCTGAGTCTTCTCCTGTAATGTTTGATGAGTTGGGAGACAAGGGATCTGAGACCATTCCTCCATGCATAATCTTTCCAGATCCATTAGTATGCTTGGTCTTCATTTGTGGACTCTCTTTAACAGCTCACCCAAGGTTTTTAATGGGATTAGATCAGGGGACTGGGGTTGTCATTGCAAAATTGTGATTCTTGAACTGTGATCCTTGAAGAGTTTTTTTTTGTTTTAATAGAAAATATTGCATTTATATGAAAAATTGACATCACTGGCCCATATGCAGTTTTGACATTATGGGCCTGATTTACAAAGAACTTTAACAAGCAAAACCAATAACACAACCGATGATTGATGCAAAATAAATAATATGACCAATCAAAGGTTTTGCATATGCTAAAGGTCTTTGTACATCAGCCCCATACTGTTTTTAGAAAGTTGATCCCGTCTTTGTACATTTCAGGCTGTACGTTACAAAGGGGTGGGCCATAGAAAACGTGTTCCCTGGTTAAGAGAGTTGCAATCCCCAGAAGGTTTGGGAACTCCTCCTGATTTATTCATGTATGAACTGTTCCAACTCAGCTGTTCATGCGGGGATACTCTTATGTGCCCCTATTTTTTTTTAGGTATATGGGTTCTTCAAGGGCTTGTCGGTGCCCTTGGCCACACTGTCTATCACCTCCTCTGTGGTCTTTGGAACCTACAGAAACTGCTTGCAGTGTTTGCTCCAACTGCACTCTGGTAGCCCAGAGGCCATGCCCACCAAGCTGGATATCTTTCTATCAGGACTAGCAGGAGGCGTAACCCAGGTGACAAATACCTGCCCTTGTGGCACTCTTATCCTCACATTTATACTGGTGCCAATCATTCACTCTGTAATCAATTTATTAGTGGATATGGTGTATAATGGCCACCATCTGAAGCCCAATGTTGCATATTTTTGGTTTCCCTTTGGATTGCTGATGAATGATCAAACCTACATTGGTCCCACTGATTAAAATAAGGTGGATTTTTGAAAACAGGCGGTTGAACCCTATAGCAGGCTAAACACCTGGCAATGTTATTAACCAGCTATGACAGGAAGGACACAATTAACTTCATCTTTCCAGGGGTGGAGTAGATCTAACTATGGTTCCTTGGGTTGCCATTGTATTAGTTCCTCCTAACAACACACCAAATGCCTGTTGCTGTCTGTGAGAGATTTGGCTCTCTTCTGAAGCTATGGTTTGAGTCATAATTTCAAAACTGGTGAGAAAGAAGATAGAAAGTGTGTTTTAAAAATCAGACATTGGACCACACAGCAGAGGAACCAATACAGCATGAAAAATGATGGTCTTAGTTATTGCATGTTTGTGATAAAAAATAAAAAAAACATTGTAGAAACTACAAAGATTGTGACTGAGCTTATCTGGTGAAGGTCTTGGTCATGTCCCCAGCGGATACTGTTAAAGTGCGGCTGCAGTGCCAGATGGAGCCCCGCCATTTTGCCACCAACCAAACCCTGCCCAAATACCGGGGACCTATACACTGCATGCTGACTATTGGCCGCGAGGAGGGGGTGTCGAGTCTGTACAGGAGCGCCCCTGCCCTCGCCCTACGGGACGGCCCCTCCTTTGCCACCTACTTCCTGACCTACAACACTGTGTGTGAGTGGCTCACACCACCTGGGCAGAAGCAAGCAGGTAATGCGGGGGGGGGGGGGGGGGGGGGGGGAATTTTTGGAAGGGAGACGGGACCCTTTTAAACAAAGGCCTGATGCTGTGCACTTTTTCACTAGAGTGGCCTGTGGTTATGCTGGCCGGAGGATTTGCTGGGGTCTGTGGCTGGACTGTTGGGACACCGATGGATGTGATCAAGGCTCGCCTGCAGGTGGACGGGATTGGGAAGAGGAGGTATAACAGCTTCCTGCACTGCATTGCTGAGAGTGTTCGCCAGGAGGGGCCTGGTGTCTTCTTCAAGGGCCTGGGACTTAATTGGATGCGTGCCTTCCCAGTTAACATGGTGGTGTTCATCACGTATGAGCAGGTGTTGAGGCTCCTCAGGATGTCATCCTAGTGCATCTGTGACTTCCCCTCGCCATTAGCCCACCATCTTAGAAACTTTTGGAGACCGTCAGACCTGGAATAAATGCCTGCTTTCTGGGAGGTTTCTGGGTAATGTGAGGCTTGGGCTTCTATTTTCATCTATTTCATCTATTTAATGCATATTCACACAATCACAATAGTTTATTTTTGGATGATGGTGCTTCATTCCAGCATTCCTCTAGTCCACATTGACAGCGGCATAATAGAAACTGCAACGGTTAACAAAAAAATGGCTCAGACCCTGTTCTGTAGTCCTGTCTGTAGGGTATATCAGATTAATAATGCATGACATTATTGCAACATAAGCCTTGAACACAGCCCAATTGTTCTTAGTAAGATGAGTAACTACACCTAGGCAGCTAGTTGTTGAATTCCTGCAATCATACTGTATACGCTACAAAGACAGGAGAGTAAAACTGAAGAAAATGTCTGTTCAGGGGGGTTTTTCACAAAGGGGGACTAAGAAGTTAGCCGGCTAACTTTTGTAAATATCTTGAAGTAACCCAGGCTCAAAAATCTAAATATTTACAAAAGTTAGTTGGCTAACAACCAAATAACAACCAGATAATTAATTTTAAAACTCATGAATTCAGTCAAAAGCTTAATCTTTATTGTGCAGATTGGAATTAATTAATATGAGACGCCTGGGTCTTATGTTCCATAATAACTCATATGAGTAGCTGATGCTGAGCCTCCTCAGGATGCTGCCCTATATTCATTATATGTAATTTTCATATATTTTATTCTGGGAGTAATGTACAAACCCAGGAGCAGAGTTATTCCTTGGTTGAATTTACCCCTGTATATGTGTAGCTCAAATAAGCAAGTACACTAGAACTGTGATGGTTCGGTTAGTTTGATTTTAATGGCGTTCGACTCTTTTACTAAAAGTCGAAACCCGAGGGAAACGACCACTAATATCTCCTGAAGAGATTATGTAGATAAATAAATGAACCAAAAAATAAAGACTTCCTCCTGTGGGAGAGTATCCCAAAACCAAGAAAAACACAAACGTCAGGAGAAAGCAGACCGCATATAAATAACGGCGAGCGCTAAACTCAATAAGGAAATCAAAAGGAAATAATAAATGACTACAACGGCTTCCAAGCCTGAAACGAGAAAGGGCCAAAGCCTGATGATCTAAATTCCCAGATAATGATCACGGAGTGCTACGTGTTTAGCTCCCATCTCCGATCACATAAGGGAAATAGAAAAGTCAGGAAAAGACCAAAACAACCTTTCCTAAAATTCCTTAAAGAGTGAAACAAACACTTCTACAGAACAAATAATCTGAAGAGCGAACCTAAAGGTTGTCAGCGCTCATGTGAGAAGGTGATACTCACACAAAGAGGTGCTGGGATTCTATTTAATTTATAGGCTTCCCACACCAGATACCAATACGCAATTAGCGCGCCTAGGCAGTACCAATTAGTATTGACCGGAGCCTATTAACTCCAAAGCCATAGGAAGCACAAACCCTGCCTTCAAGGAAAAATGCTTGAGTGAAGGCAGGGGAAAACACTGTACCATGACAGGACCCCCTCCTCAAGGGGCAGCGCCTGAGGTCCCCTGAGCCCCCCGTTGATGAAACTCTGAAATTAACTCAGGATCTAAAATATCCCTAGAAGGAACCCAGCAACGTTCTTCTGGGCCGTAACCCTGCCAATCCACCAAAAACTGCATCCCCCTGCCCACCCGTCTCTCCGCCAATATGCGCCGAACTGTATACACAGGACCGCCATCAATGATTTGTGGCGGCGGCGGCGGCTTGTCTGGAGGTGCCAACACACTAGTGCTGACTGGTTTAAGACGCGAAACGTGGAATGTGGGATGAATCCTCATAGACCGAGGAAGTTCCAGTCGAACTGTAACAGGGTTAATTTTCCTTATAATTTTGAATGGTCCCACAAACCGTGGAGCGAGTTTCCGAGATTCAACCCTTAGTGGGAGATCTCGCGTAGAGAGCCAGACTCGCTGACTAACGCGATAAGAGGGCGCATGACGGCGCTTCTTATCCGCCAAATCCTTTTGCCTCATTGAAGCTCGCAAAAGTGAAGAACGGACTTTCCTCCAAACCGTTCTACACTTTTTAATAAAACGGTTAACTGACGGAACCTCAGTGTCTACCTCCAAATCCGGGAAAAGCGGAGGTTGGTAACCCATCTGGGCCTCAAAAGGTGAGCGGCCGGTGGAGGCATTACTTAAGGAATTGTGGGCATATTCTGCCCAAGGGAGGACCCGGCTCCAAGATGCCGGATTGTCCGCTACTAAGCAACGAAGCGTGTTCTCTAAGGACTGATTAGTCCTTTCCGTTTGCCCATTCGTCTCAGGGTGAAAACCTGATGATAGGCTCACCGATGCCCCTAATTGTTTACAAAAAGACTGCCAGAACCGAGCGGTGAACTGGGGTCCCCGATCAGAAACGACATCCTGGGGTATGCCATGTAGCCTAAAAACATGATTGATCATCAATTGGGCCGTCTCCCGTGCAGATGGTAACTTTGGCAATGCCACAAAATGAGCCGCCTTAGAAAACCGATCAACCATGACTAGAATGACAGAATTACCATCAGAGATAGGCAATCCAGTAATAAAATCTAACGCCACATGACTCCAAGGCCGTTTAGGGATAGGCAATGGCCTTAAGAGGCCAGCAGGCGAGAGATGAGAATTTTTATTGCGAGAACAAACTGAACACGCTGCAACAAACTCCCGCACATCCCTGTCTAACCCAGGCCACCAAAACCTTCGGGAAATAAATTCTCTAGTGCGCTGAGCCCCCGGATGACCTGTCAACTTGGATGCGTGTGCCCATTCCAGAACACGAGACCGAACCTGAACAGGGACAAACAAGCAGTTAGGCGGACCTCCTCCAGGACCTGGATCAGTGGCTAATGCATTCCGGACCGCCGCCTCAATGCCCCACAAAACCGGAGCCAGAATTCTGTTCTCCGGAATAACCGCCACCGGGGCAGCTTCCTCATCCATGTGGTTGAACAAGCGAGATAAGGCATCTGGCTTAGTGTTCTTAGATCCTGGACGATACGTCAAGGTGTAATTGAATCGATTAAAGAACATCGCCCACCGTGCTTGTCTTGCATTTCGCCTCTTAGTTTGCTGGATGTATAGCAGATTTTTGTGGTCAGTCCATACCACAAAGGGGTGTTCTGCTCCTTCCAACCAATGACGCCACTCATCTAGCGCCAGCTTTATGGCCAACAACTCTCGATCCCCAACGTCGTAATTCCTCTCGGCAGGTGCCAACGATCGAGAAAAATATGCGCATGGGTGTAGGGCCTTATCATGCTGAGAGTGCTGAGAGAGAATGGCGCCCACCCCTAACTCGGAAGCATCAACCTCGACCACAAAGGGGAGGGATGGGTCGGGGTGAATAAGTACTGGTTCAGAGCTAAATCTTTTCTTTAGCTCCTCAAACGCCTTGTCCGCCTCTGGGTTCCAGAAGAACCGAGTAACCTGTTCCTTCTTAGTTAAGTCGATGATTGGGGCAGCAATAGCACTAAAATTATGAATGAATCTCCGATAAAAATTGGCGAACCCCAAGAACCGCTGCACTTCCTTCACAGATTGCGGAGTGGGCCACTTGAGGACCGCCGCCACTTTGTCGGGATCCATATGCACTGTGCCCTCAGAGATGATAAAACCCAAGAAGGTGACTGTTTTGGCGTGAAAAAGACATTTCTCCGCCTTAACGAAAAGACGTGCATCCAACAGAGCCTGTAAAACCTGCCGCACATGATTCTTATGTTCACTGAGAGATGAAGAAAAAATTAAGATGTCGTCCAAATAAACAAATACAAATTTTTCCAACATCTCCCATAGTACATCATTGATGAATGCTTGGAAGACGGAGGGGGCATTAGCAAGGCCGAATGGCATTACGAGATATTCGTAGTGACCGTCGTGGGTGTTAAATGCGGTCTTCCATTCATCCCCCTCTCGTATCCTAATGAGATTGTATGCGTTCCTAAGATCCAATTTTGTGAAAAATGATGCCCCTTGGAGACGCTCAAATGCTGAGTTCATCAGCGGAAGTGGGTACCTGTTTTTAATAGTCATACCATTAAGCCCCCTATAGTCAATACATGGCCGTAAGCTGCCATCTTTCTTACTAACAAAGAAAAAACCTGCTCCAGCTGGTGACGTGGAAGGTCTAATGAAACCATAACTTAAAGCTTCCTGGATGTACTCCCTCATAGCTTTACTTTCAGGAAGAGAGAGAGAAAACAATGCGCCTCTAGGAGGCGTAATACCTGGCTGAAGATCGATAGCGCAGTCATAAGAGCGGTGAGGAGGTAATGTGGTAGCTTTCTGTTTGCTGAATACCTCGGCCAGTTCACCATAATCAGATGGGACATTAGGGGGTAAGACTAAATCCAATGTCGCCCCAATTCTCCAATCCTCAGTCTCCTCCTCACCTTCAGATGTAAAATTGGAGTCCTTGTCCCATCCAAGGCTTTCGTTATCACTGACATCACTGATCTCAGTCTCCACGTCACTATGCAAATCATCAGGATTGACCTGCAACTTAATCCTTTTCTTGGTCAAGTTTTTTCTCCCACTGAAATAACTGTCAGCTGGTATATCCTCAGAAAACGGACCCTTAGCATCAAACTGATCATCCCAGTCTAGACTGTCAATGCCCTCTGAGATGGCTGATTGAGAAGATTCAAGATCCTCTCCCTCGTCAGAAGCATAATTACCTTCCCCCCTGGTCGGGTAAAATGAACCGTTATAAACATTATCCCGGCAGTGATTGACACAATTGCGACCCCATTTCTTTATGGGTCTAGCCATATTCCCCCAATCAATTTGAGGGTTATGTTTGATTAGCCATGTATACCCCAAAACAATAGGAAACGATGGGGAGTCGGTCAAAAAGAAACGTATCTTTTCGGAGTGATCCCCCTGTTCAATGTGCATTGATAACCAATCTGTCACCTCTGAGATTGGACCTTGCCCCAAAGGCCGACCATCCAATGCTAAAACCGGGCGAGACTGTGAAAGAATAAGAGTGGGAATACGGTTATTACGGGCCCATTTGGTGTCGATAAAACAGTCACAGTCTAAAAATGCCTTAATGGGTGTTTTGCGGTTGTTCCACTTCAAAACTGCTGAGATAACTGCCCGAAAGGGAACTGACCCCTGTCCCACTGACCCCTTTCGATCGTTCAGTGGGACTGGCCGTTTAAATCCCGGCAATTGTGTCTGGAATGACCTAATCTTTTACAATATGAGCAGAATTGTGTCCCTCTTAGTTTTGCGAACATCAGTAGCATCAACCTGCATCGGTTCAACCCCAGCCTCTGCATCGGCTGATGGGGTTGAAGCAAGCTCTGCCTGCGGAGCCTTTACCCGCGTTGGTCCACTTTTAATCATCGAACCATATCTACCCTGTTCACGGATTCTGTTGTCCACCCGAATGGCTTTCTCCACTAGAGTATCAAGAGATGTGGGGACATCGACCAGAGACAAGGCATATCTAACCGGTTCAGATAACGCACGGTTAAATATCATCATTAAGGGTTCATCTGACCAGCCCGTAGCAGTAGCAATCGAGCGGAACAAAATAGCAAAGTCAGCCACACTCTTCCGTCCCTGATATAAATTCATCAGACGTTCAGCTGCTTCCGTGGCTTTAACGTTGTGATCAAAGACTGAGATCATTGCCTTCTGTAAACTTTCCATAGTGTCTAATATCACTGATTTAGACTGAATCAAGGGGCCTGCCCAATCAAGAGCTCTCCCTGCCAGCAAAGAAACAACAAAGCATACTTTCGCCATCTCTGTACTATAACGGGATGGCTGTGCCCGAAAACATATATCACATTGTGCCAAAAAGTTTTGGCATTTACCTGGCTGACCCTCATACCGATTAGGCAACTGTAATTTGGGTTCACGAGCCGACTCAGGTAAATAAGGTAATGGCTGTGAGATTGAAAGAGATGGCATGTGTTGCTGAGGGGATGGTTGTGCTTGTGCTACATTAGCTGAGATAGCTGCCATTATCTCCCCCATCTGTTTAGACATTTGATCAGACAGTTTGTCTCCCAGCTGATTAATTGCAGCTGCATTTTCTTTAGTTTGACTGCCCAATTGCTCAGTTTGCAAGCCTAATTGATTAAGAACAAGCGTATTCTCCTTAGTTTGATTGCCCAATTGATCAAGGGCACCAGCTACTTGTCCTACCCGACCGTCTAGGTGTTCAACCCGACCGCCAATCTGCTCAACCATGCCAGCGAACTGATTAGTTCGTGAAACATTTTCTTGTGTCTGATTACCCAACTGACTAATTACGTTATCTTGGGCAGACAATCTTGCCATGATCTCAACTAGTGAGTTCCGAATCTCCTCTTCCTGCATGTCGGAAGGTAACGTGGACAAGTTAAATGATTAAATTAAATGAAAATGACGCCAATTAAATTTCTTTTTTTTTTCTTTTTTTCTTTTTGGTGTGAGTATACTGTGATGGTTCGGTTAGTTTGATTTTAATGGCGTTCGACTCTTTTACTAAAAGTCGAAACCCGAGGGAAACGACCACTAATATCTCCTGAAGAGATTATGTAGATAAATAAATGAACCAAAAAATAAAGACTTCCTCCTGTGGGAGAGTATCCCAAAACCAAGAAAAACACAAACGTCAGGAGAAAGCAGACCGCATATAAATAACGGCGAGCGCTAAACTCAATAAGGAAATCAAAAGGAAATAATAAATGACTACAACGGCTTCCAAGCCTGAAACGAGAAAGGGCCAAAGCCTGATGATCTAAATTCCCAGATAATGATCACGGAGTGCTACGTGTTTAGCTCCCATCTCCGATCACATAAGGGAAATAGAAAAGTCAGGAAAAGACCAAAACAACCTTTCCTAAAATTCCTTAAAGAGTGAAACAAACACTTCTACAGAACAAATAATCTGAAGAGCGAACCTAAAGGTTGTCAGCGCTCATGTGAGAAGGTGATACTCACACAAAGAGGTGCTGGGATTCTATTTAATTTATAGGCTTCCCACACCAGATACCAATACGCAATTAGCGCGCCTAGGCAGTACCAATTAGTATTGGCCGGAGCTTATTAACTCCAAAGCCATAGGAAGCACAAACCCTGCCTTCAAGGAAAAATGCTTGAGTGAAGGCAGGGGAAAACACTGTACCATGACAAGAACTCCGCTACACTACACTACAGCTCTTGAATGTGCCCTTTAGTTCGATATTTTTGGCTTCATATAACTCACCTGTACACTGTATAAAAAAGTTGAGAATACTCAAAATGAGCTTACTTCACAAAATTAAGTTTCAAGTCAGGTTATGCCAACATTAATTATTTGTTTTTCAGAAAACATTTATTTAATTGTTAAAAAACTTAAAATTGAGTTTAAATTTTGTCTAACAATGAATGTATCTAAGTTAAGGTCTAAACTAAAGGTCTAAAACTCAAATAAATTTGTGAAGTAAGTTGCGGTGAAATTTTGAGTATTCTTAACTTTTTTTTACAGTGAACAGTATCAGTGTACTGCAAACTCAAGTCCACGTTTGCACTTTCTTAAACTGGAAATATGATCTGCATCAGGGGCTTGTCTACGGGTGGGCTGGGGAGAGGGGTGGGCATTGCCCACCCAGAGGAATCATCTGCCCATCCAATGAAAACAATGAAAAATTACCATTGTAGCTATTTTTTTGAGCATTCATAGTTTTCTGTAATGGAGTTACTTCAGAATAAATAGTTCAGCCCTAGAATTATATTACATTACATTACATTATAGGCATTTAGCAGACGCTCTTATCCAGAGCGACTTACACAGCATTTTTGCATTTATACATAGTATCCATTCACAGCTGGATATATGCTGAAGCAATGCAGGTGAAGTACCTTGCTCAGGGGTACAACGGCAGTGTCCTACCTGGGAATCGAACCTGCAACCTTTCGGCTACAAACCCAGTTCCTTAACCATTGTACTACACTGCCGCTCCTGACCCTTTGAAGCCCTAACAAGTAAACCACCTGGGCCTGGGTAATCATTTTTTAAAAAGTAACAAAGAATAATCCAAAAGGGTTGCCAAATTTTGCACAGGGCCTTTTTCCTTTAAAAAAAAATAAATATTTTTTTAAACTGTATCTTGCTTTAAAATTTGAAGAAATGTGTCACGTTTAGCTTTGTACCATTTAGAGGTCAGGTTCGCTTCTGTTCACTTAGATATTAATTGTAAACGGCATTTTGACCAGGGGCATCCAAATATAGCTACATAACTAGATCTAGCCAACGTAGCCAAGGGTTTGTGGGAAAACTAAATATAGCGTGAGGACTCTTACACCCAAACAGGCACTTTCGTAACATTTTGTTCACACTGACAGTTGTTATTGTTAGCATCCTAAGCTACACTAAGCTAGCCGCTACTCACATCGACCTTGAAGACAAGTTGAAAATCGAGCAATGTAATGTAAGGAATACTTTGGGCGTGTTCGAGTAGACATCGGTGTAGTCAGGGGGCCAAAACTGATATTAAAACTTTGTCGGACACTTTTTGGTACAAGCATACAACCTATCCAGTATGAATATTTAACCCCTTAACGTGGTGTTCTAGCCAGGTTGTCAGCTTAGAATTTTTTTTTTTGTCCATTTTAACACTATATTCTTAAAAGTGGTAAAATCTGATTTTTTTCCCCAAAGTGCTTCCTCTTTCTTCCATGTTACCTCCTGTAATTTTGGGCAAATGTGCAATATAATCCAATTTATGTGCAAGCATGATCTTTAAAAAATAATAATCAATAAATACCACAAGAGTATCACACCACAAGGGGCACTGTTGTGTCAGCACAGCTGTGATTTGGCATGAGGCAGCAGATCCAGTGAAGATGATCACAGCAGGTGTCAACAGTCTGAACAAAACTTTATAAAGAAGTGAATTTCACACAACAGATTAACTTGGTCTATTTGTCTACAAAAACATTTACCTCAAGATTCTACCATCAAATGTTGCCAGAAACAGGTAGGCTAAACTGTTTTCCAACTAGCTATACTTCCCAGACAGATAGCTAGGCTAATGTACTTTCATAACTACTAGCCTATTACTAATAGGTAAATTAAGTTTTGTGTAATGGAAATATTATGTTTATAATTTATTTACTGCACAGCAGCCTATTTTACAGTCTGCTAGCTAAAAGTGTTAACCAGTTTGTTAGGTAGCCAAGCACTCAGCTTATGTCAGATGACATTGTAGTGATCCACTCAGAAACCAATCAGACTAGTGCAGTGAAACATTTCTTTGCCTTTCAGATGAGCTAACATGGATCCAGAGGGAGCTGTAAGCCTAGCGTCCAAAGGAAAACAAATAGTAACAGATATTGATTGGGAAAAATGTTTCATTTGTCAAGACAAATATGGGAAATACAGCCAAGATAAAGCCCTAAGAAGAATGGGCTAAAGTGTATGGGCTAAATCCTTCTGAGAATGGGCTAAAGTGTATTAGATTGAGAGCAAATGAACGGGCGAAATACCAAGACGTGGAGTATGCTGATACTCTGGAGAGAATTGAGGAGTTTCTGGACACAGAAACTGAAAAGATACAATGGCACAAAACATGCTATGCAGATTTTACAAATGTGACTTTTATTTCCCGCCTGAAGAAGCGGTTTGAAAGTGAAAAGAAGTCACTAAATCTTGCAAGCAACTGCCGGCCGATCACCACTAGAAGTTCGATGCCTTCAGTGTCTTGGGAAAAATGTCTTTTCTGTCAGAAAGACAAGCCTGAGGACAAACTTCAAAACATCCAAGTCATGACTACATCTAAAAAGATTCTTGATCCAGCTAACTGGAATAGTTTCATTGAAATGGATGAAAACAAGGCCAACCTTACACAATTCCTTTCAATTGAACTTGAAAGGCATGTCATTCAGTATGGTCTTGAAATTGTAATAAGTGGGGGATTTGATGATGCTGAAAAAGTGGCATCGGCAGCTGGGATTGATGTTTCCCACCTACGGGCTGCACATGAAGAAGCAGATACCCGCATATTGCTACATGCTGTTGATGCCACAACCAAAGGGTATGAGAGGCTCATCATTCAGTGCAGAGACACAGATGTACTGTTGTTGCTTCTTGTGTTTGCACACCTGCTGAGCCCAGAAATTTGGATGAAAGCAGGAACTGCCAAGAAACCACGCTACATTAAAGTGCATGATATTAAAATGTCAAATGAGATTCTGAATGGTCTGTTGGCATTTCATGCCATCACTGGATGTGACACTACCAGTCAGTTCACTGGAATAGGAAAAAGGACGGCGTGGAAAGTGTTCCAGCAGTGCCCTCATCTTCTACACAACTTTGGTGAGGATGAAGTACTAAGTCCAGCTATTCTATCCTCAGCAGAACAGTTTGTCTGCAAACTTTATGATCCAAAAACGACCAGCACTTCAATCCATGAAGTTCGCTGTGCCCTGTTTCGGAAAGTGAAAGCCAATGTGGATACTTTACCACCAACTCAGGATGCCTTGTCTCTGCACCTCATGCGGGCCCACTATCAAAGGTTTGGAAACAGTCACTAGTGAGCCATCCACAGTTGCCCTCACCAACCAGTTGTGGTTGGCACATGAAGGATGGAATGCTTGTCCCCCAGCTTTTAACCAAAGAACCTGTACAGGCCAGATGCTTGGAGCTGACGATCTGTGGATGCAAGGAAAGTGGAAGTCAGTGCAGTACCAGGCAGTGTCGATGTCGAAAAAGTGGAATATTTTGCAGTGGGGCATGTGGGTGTGCCTGTGCAGCTTGGTGCAAGAATACTCAGGTACTCACATCATTATTATTGAGTGTTGCCACATTATATGCAACTGTATTGTTTCAGATTATTTGGCATGATATTGTTTTTCCTGTTTTGTAGATGAGATTTATATTATGCCCTTTGGGGTAATGCATGTTTTGTATTGTGAAGGTATTCATTATCAAAACAGTAAACTCTTCTTTTGTGTCCCTGACCAGGACTCAGACTGAGCACATGGACATGGTCCCTGGGTGCCTTCTGTTGGCTGCCTACCTGAGTGCCACTGCTTGGATGGGGAAAAACATACCTTTGCCATACGACTATTACATAGTTATTACTACTAACTAGTTACTAACCCCTAACCCTAAAGAAGTGAGAGAGCAGTTATATTAGGATGGAATTAATAACTATAGTGATATGTCAATTAATTATAATTTGTGTTACAACCTGGTACATTAATGAAGTCAAATAGCACCATAGACCACCATCTAGAGTTCTACATTTCCGCCTGGACATTAAAGTATTATAACTTGTGCAGCATTGCACTGTCTCTCCCAACAAGCTTTAAACTTGGCATGACTCATTCCCATAGATAGGGGTACTGATTGATAGAGGTTTTGGGATACTATGTTATGTTTCCAAGCTGATATTCACTTTGAAAACTGGTTCTCTTTAGGCGGAGATTGATTGTTTCATGTTCTAGTTCTGTTTTCTCTTAAACTGTACAATAAATGTTCATTCTGACACTTCAGCAGACATCCCATGAGTGTTAGCTTTCATTTTATACCATTTTTATGTATATGGTCCTTGTGGTTGTGGAGATATTCAACATCTATTGTTGGCATGTCGTGTTGAGCAGGAAACCTAAAAATTGGCCTGAAATTGCTTGTAAAAGTCACAAAAATATTTTTTCAGCTTGACAACCACCCTAATATCTTACCTATGGGTGTCTTCTAACTAAAAAAATAGGGTGACAGCTTGTACCAAAACATGTCCGCAAACGTCTTAACGGAAGCCCTTTTCAGAATTGGCCCCCTGACTAGTGAGCAGTTGGCTGAAATGAAAATCGCCTGAGCAGATCCAACTGGGACAGTTTTGGACGTTTCTGAAACCGGCTGGGAGAAAAACAACATGGAGGAATTAGCCGTGTTGTTTGTGATTGCGGAGGACTTGGAGGCGACACAGATGTCCTTTTTACTTCAAAATCTTGAAGAAATGGAGGCGAACGAATGAAGGTTGTTTTAATACTGACTTACATTATATCATAACTTGTATTGTTCGGGTAGTCAATATTTATCTTTTGCTACGCAATTTTGGCCATCACCTTGAATTGCGCCACAGTGAAACTCCAATTAAAGTTCTTGAATAAGTACGTATCATTTCCATTGGAATTAAAGCGCTGGGTGCTGTTTTGTCAAATAACTAAATGATTTAGCTAAGCTGTTATGGTAACATACCTGTAAACATTAGGCTGCTTATGTTCTATTGCTCATATTCAGCCGTTTCTTGTCTGTCAATTCATGAGATGGCCTAAACTACACCTGTCATCTCTGTTTAGACTAGCAAACATGGTAGACATATTGAGACGAAGTGCATGGAGGGTTGGACCCGAGAAGCACGACTCAGAACAATGGATGTAATAAATACCCGCAAGGGCTTTATTAAGGAAAGTCCAGTAATCGTTGTCTTAGCACAAGCAAAGGTCATACACAAAAAATCCAGCCAAATAAACAAAAGTACCGAGGGAGAAGGCAGTCTCGTCGTCGGTAAGCCAGGCAGTAGTTCGGAACCAGGAAGGCAATCAGCGTGGCAGAGGTACAAAAGGGAGAAGGCAAAAGAATAGTCGAAAAACAAACAGGGTCAGACCGGAGTCCTCGCCGCGTGGCAAAAGTACAAAATCAGCAAGCAGGAATCGTGGTCAGGACAGGCAGTGAAAACAAAAGGCTGGCAGAAAACTGGTCAAAAAACAGGCTTGGATCAAAACAGGAAGTCAGAATACGTAAACTTGACAAATGCTTAAGAGTGCTAGTGAGGCAACAATTTCGCAAGGACATGACATGAACACTGATCTTATATGCAGGTGTAGACAGGTGCAGACACTTAGCTTGAGAGCAGCAGGAAATTCACAACAGCTTGAGAAGATGAGACACGTAACGAGGCAATTAGTAAATCATTAGTAGTTAACCTATCCTGACCTAGCGTTAGTAAATTAGTAATTAACATGTACGAGAAACGTAAGGTAAACATGAACACATGGTTAGATAGTTAGTATTACCCAATCCTGATCTAATGTTAGTATATTAGTAATTAGACAAGGGAGAATGAAACAATTAGGGAAGCGTGAGTGACAGCAAGAGAAGAAACAGCATGAACGCAAGGCTGCGGAAAAACATGGAAATATGTATGCAAACTAATAAACTATGACAGAACGTGAATACAAATAAGGGCGTGACATAACAATAAACATAAAACATGGCGTGGAACGGTTAGAACCGTAACAGTACCCCCCTCTTAACGACCGACTCCTGGCGGTCCATGGTGCTTATCAGGGTGGTCTCGATGAAAGTCCTTAATGAGGCTGCGGTCCAAGATAAGGCTGGGAGCGATCCAGGAACGCTCCTCTGGACCGTAGCCCTCCCAGTCGACCAGATACTGGAACCCCCGGCCTCGTTTACGAATGTCCAAAAGTTTTTTCACAGTATAAGCAGGGTGGTTATCAATAATACGGGGGGGAGGGGGAGGGGGATCCGGGGGACACAGAGGGTGGGTGGACACAGGCTTAATACAAGAAACATGAAACGTGGGATGAATTTTAAGGGAAGCAGGGAGTGACAATCTAACAGCAGAGGGGTTGATGATGGAGTCAATCTTGAAGGGACCAATGAATCGGGGTTGGAGCTTGCGTGACGTGGATTGAAGGGGAATGTCCTTTGTGGAAAGCCACACAGAGTCGCCAGGCTTGTAAGCGGGTGCAGGTGTGCGGTGGCGATCAGCGACACGCCGGTTGCGGTCAGCCGTGCGCAAAAGCGCGGCCCTGGTGTCCTTCCATAGCTTGAGGCACCGGCGCATGTGGGTGGCGAGGGAAGGGACAGCAATCTCGGCCTCTTGGTCGGGAAACAGAGGTGGGAGGTAGCCTAGGGAGATCTCGAACGGGGATTTCCCCGTGGAGGCGCAGGGCAATGCGTTGTGCGCATATTCCACCCAGGTGAGCATCTTGCTCCAGACAGACGGGTTCTTGGCGGAGACACAGCGTAATGCAGCTCCGAGGTCTTGGTTAGCCCTCTCCGTCTGGCCATTAGACTGAGGGTGGTAGCCTGAGGTGAGGCTTACCGTAGCTCCGAGTGCTGAGCAGAACGCCCTCCAGACCTGGGAGATGAACTGGGGTCCTCGGTCGGAGACGATGTCCGCTGGGATGCCGTGGATCCGGAAAACCTCTTTGACCAGAACGTCAGCGGTTTCTTGGGCGGAGGGCAGTCCTGGCAGGGGAATGAAGTGTGCCGCCTTGCTGAAGCGGTCAACAACGGTGAGAATCGTGGTGTTACCCTCGGACGGTGGAAGTCCAGTAACAAAATCCAAGGTCGACTGGGCACAGGCAGCGGCTGAAGAAGTCCCGCCGGGGCTTGATGAGAAGCTTTACTCCTGGCACAGGTGGTACAAGCCTTTACGAACATCCTGGTGTCGGAAGCCATGGAACTCCACTAGAACTTCCGCTTGAGCACTGCCATCGTGCGGGTGAATCCGGGATGACAAGAGAGTGGCGAGGAGTGGGCCCACTGAAGCACCTGAGTCCGAGCAGTAGAGGGAACATACAGGCGATTACCCGGAACAGCTCTGGGGTCGGGCTCGTTGCGTAGCGCCCTCTGTATGACTGCCTCGATCTTCCACGAGACCGAGGCGATGGTGCAGGAGGCGGGCAGAATGTTCTCAGGTCTCTCTTTCTCCAAACATGAGTCAAATTGTCTGGAAAGGGCGTCAGGCTTAATGTTTTTGGAGCCGGGGCGGTAGGTGAGAGAGAAATTAAATCTCCCAAAAAATAGGGACCACCTGGCCTGGCGAGAGTTGAGTCTCTTGGCAGTCTGGAGGTAGGCTAAGTTCTTGTGGTCCGTCCACACCACAAATGGTACTTCGGCCCCCTCCAGCCAGTGTCTCTACTCCTCCAATGCCATTTTGACGGCGAGAAGTTCCCGGTTGCCAACATCATAGTTTTTCTCCGCTGGTGAAAGTTTGTGGGAGAAAAACGCACAGGGGTGCAGCCGGTTGTCAGTGGCGGAGACCTGGGAGAGCACCGCTCCCACCCCAGTGTCAGAGGCATCTGCCTCGACCACGAACTGGCGAGTGGGATCAGGGTGAATGAGAATGGGGGCGGAAGCGAACAGTCTCTTAATCTTGCAAAAAGCCCCCTCCGCTTCGGGGCTCCAGCGGAACGGTAAGGCAGTGGACGTGAGCTTGGTGAGGGGTGCGACAACTTGGCTATAGCCCCTGATGAATCTTCTATAAAAGTTGGCGAATCCCAAGAAGCGCTGTAAATGTTTCCGCGTGGCAGACGTGGGGCAGTCAGTGACCGCCTGAATCTTCTTGGGATCCGCCCTGATCTGTCCCCTCTCTAGAATAAACCCCAGGAACTCCACTGTGTCCGAATGGAAAACGCACTTCTCCGCCTTGACAAATAGTTTGTTCTCCAACAGTCTTTGGAGAACTTGTCTGACGTGGACTTCATGTTCCTGAGGGTTCTTGGAGTAAACCAGGATGTCGTCGAGGTAGGGCTGGGCGATTATGGCAAAAGTCAATATCACGATTAATTGAACACTTCACCTCGATTACGATTATTGGACGATTATTTTGATTATTCCCCCCCCGTGCCATGTTATTTTTTTTAAAAGGTCACTCACACGCACAGACAAATTGACGATTTAACATTTATTGACGTCAAATTTCACTTTTAAAGTAAAACTGAAAGCTTCTCAAAGAAGATAAAAAACAATATTAACATTGTAGCTTTCACCTTATGAAAAAGGCCACATTTTAGTTTTAAAGTAATTAAGTTCCCTTATAGAAACTAAATAAAAAGGAGAAAATGGCTCGAATCTCTTATAAACAAAACAAAACACAGCCATGTCAAACTAGAAAATCTCTTCTAAACAAATCTTATTTCAAGTAATATTATTCAAGTTTTCAACTGTGAAAAGTAGAGAATTGACATTGCTTAAAACAAAAATCACATTGTAGTTTTAAAATAACAGTAAAGTTCCACAAACATTCAAAAATAAATAACTTGCATCTCTTGCAAACAAAGGGAACTTTAAATATAACCTTACGAAAAGTAGAAAATAACATGCATCTCTTGTAAAAAAAATAATAAAAATAAAAAAAATAAAAAAAATAAAAAAATAAAATAAAATTTAAATAACCGAAATAACCGACATGGGCAGGATTACGTCGGTTATTGGCTCTAAAAGTCGGTTTCGATTATTTTTCGATTAATTGCCCAGCCCTACGTCGAGGTAGACAAATACGTGTCGACTCAATAGGTCTCGTAGCACGTCATTGACCAAGGCTTGGAACACCGCAGGGGCGTTGGTGAGTCCGAATGGCATGACCAGGTATTCAAAGTGTCCGAGAGAGGTGTTGAACGCCGTCTTCCACTCGTCCCCCTCTCGAATACGGACCAGGTGGTAAGCGTTGCGTAGGTCGAGCTTGGTGAAGATGGTGGCTTCATGGAGAGGATGAAAAGCAGAGTCAATGAGGGGTAAAGGATACTTATTCTTGATCGTGATGTTATTAAGTTCTCTGTAGTCAATGCATGGGCGTAGGGAACCGTCCTTCTTCTGGACGAAGAAGAACCCCGCCCCCACGGGTGAAGAGGACGGACGAATCAGCCCATTAGTGAGACAGTCCCGGATGTATCTCTCCATGGCCTCCCTCTCCGGTCTGGAGACCTTGTAGAGACGACTTGATGGTAGTGGTGTGCCGGGCAACAGCTCAATGGCGCAGTCATAGGGTCTGTGTGGGGGCAGAGTCTGAGCCTGCGTCTTGGAGAAGACTGTCTCCATGTCCAGGTAGACCGCAGGCACCGTCTCCAGTGAAGGCTTGGGGGCTTTGGGTGGAGTGGGTAAGTCCTCTGCTGGAGCAGGAGCGGATCGCAGGCATTGTTGGTGGCAATCGCGGGTCCAAGCTTGGATCTGACCTGTCTTCCAGTCGATGATAGGGTTGTGTTTCCTGAGCCATGGTAACCCCAAAATGAGCGGATCGTTGGGAGAGCGGATGACGTGAACCTGGATAATTTCTTGGTGATTGCCGGAGATAATCAGTAGAATGGGTTCGGTGATGTGGGTCATTTGACAGAATGTCTTTCCATCAAGGGACCGAGCATTCAAGGGGTGGGGCAATGGAAGGGTGGGAATGTTCATGTCCTTGACCATCACCTCATCAATCAAATCGAGGTCCGCTCCGGAGTCCATCAGCGTTCTGACCTCGATCTCTCTCCCTGGCAACATGATCAAGGCCATGAGGGTCTGGCGAGAGTCATCTCCGCTGGTCTTCTCCGGGTAGGTCAGGGATCCAATCCGAAGTGGGGCATCGGCGTCTGACTTCTTGGAGCGAAGTCTGCACTGCTGTAGAGTATGCCCAAGCTTGCCGCAGTAGAAGCATGACCCAGTCTCTTTACGGCGTTTCCGCTCCTCCGACGAGACTCTCACCCCAGTGCGTGAGAGATCCATGAGCTCGGCCTCCTCCACTGGTCCCTCTCTGGGTCGAGGACTTGACCATCGTCTGGGGTAGGGCTGGCTGGCCGGAACTTGCCTCTCGTGGTGGCGTTGTCTGGAGCGGTTGTCCAGGCGAATGGCGGCACGAACGAGTTCATCAAGTTGCGTGATGGGTTCTTGATGTGCCAGCTCGTCCTGCAGAGTCTCACTGAGACTGGCTCGGAACAGATCGGCAAGAGCCTCCTTGTTCCAGTGGGTAGCAGCGGCGATGGTGCGGAACTCGATCGAATGATCCGCGGCACTGTTCTTGCCTTGGCGGAGGGTGATCAGGCGTTGAGAGGGTTCTTGATCGCTGGACGCGTGTTGGAACACTTTGCGAATCTCCTGGGAAAATGCCGCGTAGCGAGAGGGAAGTGACCCACTGGACCATACAGCTGTGGCCCAGTCCAGAGCTCTCCCCTTCAGCAATCCCATCACGTATCCAATCCGCCGCTCGTCGTCCTGGTAGGTCTGTGGTTGCTGCCGGAACACAAAGTCACACTGGAGGAGGAACGATCTGCATCTCTCCGGTTCTCCGTCGAACCTCTCCGGGGGGGGTTGTTGTGGCTCCCGGAATTGCCAGGTTCCTGTGGCGTTGAACATGGGTAATGCAGGCGTGCTGACAGGCTGTTCTGTGGGACGTGGCTGGACAGCAATGATGAGTCTCCTCATCTCCTGGCACAGCTCTCTCATCTCCCGGCGAAGAGAGGAGATCTCCTGGGTGTGCTCCTGCACGATGGCACCTTGTTCCACGAGTGCGTGGTGCATTGCGGATGAGTCGGCAGGGTCCATGTTGGCGAAATTGTTCTGAGACATCGTAGCCATCGGTAGTCATACATTGTCATACAACGTGAGAATCTATGTAGTATCATAACTTTGCATGTTTTCATAGACTTTTGAGTGGTGGTTCTAAAGCATATTTTATTGCAGAATATCTGTACCAATATAAATGAGAAATGTCTTTTTCATGGGACTTTTTTTTTTGAGTAGTACAGTTAATGCAGTGAAGATATTCCTTGTGACATAAATGGAAAGTGTATTACTCCTAATCATTCATTATATTTCTATGAAATAATAATACTTGGTGGTTGCATGTCCTTTGCATGCAAGGACTGCCTGAAGTCTGTGAGCTGTAGAAATTATCAGATGCTGGGTATCTTCACTGGTGATGCTATGCCAAGCCTGTACTCCAGCCTTCTTCAGTTACAATATGGATGAAAATGCCCTCAAATTAAAGCTTACAGTCTGTACTTTAGCCTCACAGTCGTTGTATCATTTCACATCCAAAGTGCTGGAATACAGAGCCAAAACATCGGAAAAAGATTCACTGTATATATCCTTTACTTGACCAGTCGCACTGTCCCTGCACAAGAAAGAAAGATCCTGAGAGGAATGTTACACGTGCAATCTTCAGTCTCACCTTAGAAAATGCTAAATTAGCCTGCTTGTTCAACGAATTTCGTTTGATTCTGCAATGGAAGTGTCAAACATAAATTCCACGAGGCTGTGCATGGAGATCTCGAAGTTCAAACTTCATCCGAAGTTCATTAGGCTACCTGCATAGTAATATTGATTAATAACATAAATACCGTTATTTTTCCTAAATGATGACACTAAATACAATAGGTTATACAATAGGTAACTGCTTATGGCCAACCTGTTTTGCTCGTAGCATAATGCTTTAAAACAATCGACTTTCCCAGGAAGACCGTGAAACGTGCGACTTACAGCAGGAGAAACAGAGAACATGCAGCGCACATGCAGATAATGGCATTACAATTAATTGTGGATTAATTATGCAACGTGCTGCAAATTTGTTTTCGTTTATAATTAGACGCGTATAGTTCTCTTTAAAATCTTGTTTTGTTCAGTTATGGAATAACAGGTGAAATCAGCTGGGTCTAATCTATTTACTTACAGGCTCGATATAGCCTAGGTGTTATCAGCAAATGGAAAGCCATTTTTAATGGATAGCCATTGTCCCGTAACAGAAGATTAGCAGATATAGGCTAAGTCATAGCTTGATCCAGGATAATTGCGAATACCTACATGTAACCTTACACGTACCATCGCACATCGCCTGGATGTTGATGAAGTGGGCTGAAAGCAATTTAATTCGGCATTTCCCTTTGCTGAGGGACAGGTAGCTATGTGGTATTTGACCTATGGACCCTTTTATTATTGTTATGCATTTTTATATAGCCTACACAATAATAATATTTCACATTGTAATCTTGATATTTTTAGTCATGCTTGTGCGCGCCCGTGTGTAACAGACAGGAGGGTGTACGCGCGTTGTGCACACGCCTATGTCGACACACTTATATGCGCCGTTAAAATAACATGTAAACAACTGCGACATGACTTTAGACCAGGTTTGTGGCGATTTAAACACAAGCGCTTTCTGCTGCCTCAAGATAGCAATACACCAAAAATAATCCTGCCCACTCCTCATTTTAAGACCAACACGCCCAGTTCACTTGTAATGGGCGCAAGAATACATGGTATTTAAACGACGCGAACGCAAGGCGTTGTAATGAACCATGCGCCGGGTGTAAAATAGCTAAAACACTTGCGTTTGGGTTAGCGCCGGGTGTAAAATAGGGCCACCTAGTGTTTCAGTAATTTGGTGGGCACACAAATCAGAGATGACACCACATCGAGAGCGCAGACGAAACCGGATATGCGTAAAATGTTGACAAGTGGGAGATATAGTTCCAGTGCATCTTTATTGAGTTAACGATAAACAACACCCTATAAATATAAAACTACAACTCCCTGGGGTAATTTCATGATTTATTGCGCTGTGGTTTACCATTCGTAATACCTTTTCTGATTGGACTTGAATGTTTGACAAATCGTCCTCTCTGTCGCTTATGATTGGTTACTTAAGGTGGCCATATTTCGAACTCTTTTCTCCTTTGTTTTTTTGTAGTTAGGTTTTTTAACGTTATTGTATTTGTGAAACAGCAGAGTATTTATTTTTTAAATATCGTTTCTTGACTGTTTTGCAAACCTCACGATGCCGGTCCACTCGCGGGAAAAGAAAGACAGTAATCATGAAGAAATGGAGGTGGATTACCCTGAGCAAGACGCTAGCAGTTCCGACGAAGATGACACCGAAAGCTCCTCCGTTTCTGAAGATGGAGACAGTTCAGGTAGCGTTTTCCCACACAATTCCTATCTTATTAACTTGTCAACTTGTTTTTATCTAGCCAGGACTTAGGCAGTTAACTAGTGACACGAATAATGTGTTTGCTGATAGTTACGATAGCTAGGTATCGTTATTGTAGTGAGTGACTGGGAAGTAGCTAACGCTAATTTACGTTCCCTAGCTACATTATGGTTGTCTTTACCTGCATGCTCCGATGACATGGTGGTCTTGATTATCATACTGTGATTTTGTAAGAATAGCTAGCATTTCCTTTATCCGTGCCCATATTTGTTTTGCTTGCTGACAATTTGGTTTAGCAAACGATGAGTACATATTTACTCCTCCCTTGTATTGCACGATGGTCTTTTGCATCACTTGACTGCTGTACAAACTTAAATTTTAGATCATATTTCTAATTCATTATTTGCGATAGAAATATGATTTGCGTAACGTTAACAATTTATTTATTTCACATGAGACTAATGGAGTGACAGCCTATGACCATAACACAGGCTAGCCTTGAACAATTTCTGGGAACAATATTTCATCTGTATAATCATGTAGATATTATATTTTCATTTATGCTCAATACAAAAAACTGTAAACAATATTTGAGAGTTTTGTTTACGACCTGAATTTCGTTTAAACAAATCAAACAAATTCTTGGTTAGAAACATCTGGCAGTGGAAGAGTTTGATCTAAGCTTGACTAACAGCTGGCGTTGCACATAATGTGATGTTCAGTGGTTGTGGTGACCAATAATTAAATATACTGTGAATGCACTGTGACTGCTTAATTTGTTGAGAATAATTTTACAAAATGGAAACTAGTTGCATCATAATTATCTACATGTCATATTCACCATTATCAAATTTGATGACAATCAAACCTCTTTTTGGATGTTACCTTGTTATAGACTGGTTTCTCATTGTCTGGTTTTTAATTTTGGAATATTATTATGCACTTAAATGGTGCCTGTTTGTTGCAATGCCTGTGCCGTAGAGATGGACGATGAGGATTGCGAAAGGAGAAGAATGGAATGCCTAGATGAAATGACCACCTTAGAGAAACAGTTCACTGATCTCAAAGACCAGTAAGACATCGCCATGTTCTGCTCTTTTTCTGTCTTTCCTCCTGGATGGCCCTAAACCTGTAACAACTGTGGCTGTACATAACATTGATTTATATCTTGTAATAATGCATAAATATTAATGAATTAATAATGAATAATAATGAATAATAATGAATTAATTACACGTAAAATATGACGATGTGTTTTATGGTTGTTGGACAGGCTCTATAAAGAGAGGCTGAGCCAGGTGGATGTTAAGCTGCAGGAGGTGATGGCGGGAAATGCCCCAGAGTATCTTGAACCCTTAGCCAACTTGCAGGAGAGCATGAAGATCAGAACAAAGGTTGCAGGTAGGCTTTGGCTGTTTGATTACAGTACAGGTGTGACCGATCTATATTAAATTTTAAACCTAAACTGTCACTGGAAGTGAACAGTGCCCTCACTGATTTTTGGATGTGTAACTGAAACTTGAATGAATACAGAAATTGCACAGAAAACTGATGGTTGAGATTGTAAGAGTAAGAGTGGCCCACAGCTAAACACAGCTGAAAATTCCAAAATTGTGGAGAAAAAATTAATCTATGCTGTTATGCCATCACATTTATAGCCTAAGTCCAGCTCAGTAACCCTAATGAAATGCACCTCACAGTAATGATAATGTCAGTAATTAAATGTTTTATTTCATTTAGCACTTCATCTCATGGTTTCCAAATGCGTACAGTAAAAAAGAAAAAAAAAACCTCATCTCACCCACCACTGATGTGTAGTACCAACCTTAGTGATTCACGGCAGCCATTTTGTGCCAGAATGCTCACCACATGTCAGCTGAGGGTGGAGGGGGGTATTTCAGCTCTAACAAATAGTTAAAAGTAATTAAATGTAAAATATTAAATTTTATACCATAACTAACGTAGTGCAAATTGTGCTGTCACTTCTGAGTAGATGTTGAATGCAACCCCTTCTCTGTACTCAGGTATCTATCGGGAGTTGTGTCTGGAGTCTGTGAAGAACAAGTACGACTGCGAGGCCCAGGCTGCCTTTCAGCACTGGGAGGTGAGCGTCCCGATGGCATTATTTCTCTCTCTCTCTGTCTCTGTCTCTCCTGTCTCTCTCTCTCCTGCCTTTTTTTCTCGTGAGGTTGTTTTGGTGTGAACAGCTCATAACACTGGTGTTGTCTCTCAGAGTGAAAAACTGCTGCTGTTCGACACTGTGCAGAGTGAGTTGGAGGAAAAAATCAGGCGGTTAGAGGAGGATCGCCACAGCATAGACATTACTTCAGGTACTCCACACATTCAGGTACTATTTTGACATTACTCCAAGTTCAGGTGCTATTCACATTTCCGCCGGTACTATAGACATTACTGCATGTACTATAGAACAGTGCTAAACCCTGTACCCTCTGAAGGTAAGCCTCACACTACATACCCCTTCCACCACACTCACATGCACCTCCAGTTCAACTCTGCAAGACCATTTGACAAAAGAAGGGAATGGGCTTATCATTTATTTTACTCCACATAGTGAAAGCCCTCACGTACAGTTGAAATGCATTACAAATACATTTACACACGCTTTCAATTAATCTCTTTTTAAAATTGTATTTTCACATGCAAGCAGGTGCAGCCTCTGTACTTTAGCCTGCATGCTAACTAGGTTAGGTATTATTTTCTAGGTATCGAACGCTACAGATCTCTACCAAAATGGTATATTGACTCATTTACGTGATACCAGCCTGGAATGAGGGATGTTTTCCTGATGAGATACGAAGTCTGTATGCAGGATTTTCTGCTGACTATAACACCATCTCTGAATTACGAAGGATTACCTGACTCAACTTTAGCTAATGCTGATACCACATGTATTGGATGTATTTGGCAATACAGTAGAACCTCAGAGATGCAAACATCAGATTTACGGACTGACCGGTCAGTTGAACAGGGTCTGAAGCTGGAAGTTGCATAAGAAATTATGCCTTTTCAAGCTCCCTATATACAGTGCATATATCCTCTGATTTTATGGCTGGTACAAAACAAAGTGAAATTGAAAGGAATTTAACACTTTCCACTGGTGGGGAACTAAAAAAGACCATGTCCTTTTGTAACTGCATGGTTCTTCTAAAATCGGCCAGCAAAAATTGGGAACAAGTTTCCAAACAAGCGGCAAATGAAACTATAAATAATTGTGCCTTCTTGTGTACACGAAGCACTCGTATTATTGTGCTTCTCTGCAGATTGACAGATGCATTTATTTATTAACAGTGCTAGAAGCAGTTTAAGTTTAGCTGGGTGGTGAGAAGCTGCCTGCAACCCCATTCCCAAAGAGTTTTTTTATTTATTTTTTATCCCTATTTTTTGTACTACCAACTTTGAATGAGGGGGAACAACTTCACAAACAAGTTTTGCATAAGTAAAACCGTTTGTGGTGATATGTACTTTGATCACTAGCGGGTGTATTGGGGTAATTTGTGGACCAGGATACTGGCAGAGAACAGCTCTACATAGCATTTGGGGCATTGAAAGTTTGGTAATATAAAACCCTTTATTAATTTTTATTATTATTATTATTTTTTTACATACCAGTAGAAATAGAAATGAGGGATGAGGTGGTTGTGCATGTTAAGAGTATGCAATTCACCTCTAATCTCTAATTCCTGACCCAGAGCTGTGGAATGATGGGTTGCAGTCCAAGAAGAACAGGAAGAAAGACCCCTTCAGCCCCGACAAAAAGAAGAAGCCTGTCGTCGTCTCTGATATCCTGTCTGATGTCACCGGCCTTACTTATTTTTACAGCACGATATCTGATATCATATTTTTATACACCTCCTCCCCCCAATTTCTCCTACTTGGAACTTCTAATTATAACATGCTCATGGAGACTGTATAGTGGTGAACACCCTATGTTCAGGACTATAATTCCCACAGCTCACTATGGGAGCCATAGCACTGATCGGAGGAGAGGTGAATCTCTCACTGATGTGAGCTGGCGATGGTTAGGTGCCCAGCTTACTCTGAGGAGACAAAGCCAATTGTGCCCGACTGCTACTGACTGCTGGCCAATGAAAGCTTGCTAAGGACACAGCCGTACTTAAACAAGCAATGCTGAGGCTGCAAGGCTCTGCCTGATATTGTGGCGACAGACCTACTTGAAGAGAGATGCCATAAGTCTCGTCATATTTTCAGCATTTGGGACGGTTGCCGGCGTGGCTGGTGATCCCCTGGCACACTGGCAGTGTTTCCCTGGGTATTGGAGAACTGTAGAGAACAGTCACCCCTGTCCTCATGGCTTGAGACTAGGGCTGCACAATTAATCGAATTTTAATCACGATCACGATTTCAGCTGCCACGATTAAATTAACGTGATCGTCCGCGATTTTTTTCTATTTAAAATGCGGGCTCTGCTGCATCAAATCAAGCACTTTCTTAATCAACAGTCAGCCAACCACCAGGGGGCGGGCGAACGAGAGGTTCATTTGCGGCACGCAAATGAGATAGCAGTCCAGATGAGTGATATGTTTCCATCAACCTAATTTTATGCGCATTTTCAAGTATCGCATCAGAAAAGGTTGATGGAAACGGCAAAATTCGAAAAAACTTACTCTAATTCGAAAAAAAGTTTATACGCTCGCTTGAGGTGGTTTTTGTCTTTTGCGAAAAAGAGTTAATGCGCAAAACGGTAGATGGAAACACATTTGCCGAATAAGTTCTGACGTAGCGAACATTGAACTCACGTGACTGATCAGCCGTTTCCATCAAAATCAATGCATCTCTCTGTCTTCGTCTTCGGATAGCATTAAACACGGCCAATATTAGTTGAATTGAAAGGACAATTACAACTTGCCCAGCTGAAACTAATTCCTGCAGACCTCTTTCCATTTTATTGCCAAGCGTTATGTTCTCCACGTGGGTATGTTACCAAGGCAACTGGTTTTGTTTACGATATGCAACCTCTACTTCTTCGCTCCAACTCAGTTGGTGGAAACGCACCTAATTCGCATTTTCTTTTTGCGAACTTTCCAAAAGTTCGCTTAAAATTCGAATGACATTTAGATGGAAACATAGAGTGAACTAAAGGCGGTGAGAGAAACAGCGTGGAACACGGTGATAAACAATTGAACTGTAAAAGTGATAAAAAGTGATAAACTGATAACTAGACAAGTGAAAACAGCTAAATGAGATGTTGAATGTTTTTTTAATTATTATATTCAGTGATGGCATATTTATTTTAGTTAGCCTTTTATCTCTTGGGTAATTTTTGTATATTTTGCTTCCAGAAAACACAGGTAAATAAAAACCTATTAAGTTTTTTTTTTATACAAAAACTTACATTAGTTGGAATGTAATGCAACATGGAAGTGAAAGCAGTGCTCTGTTAATTTATAATTTGTTTAAAAAGAAAAGTGTTTATTACATTTTATAATATTTTCTACATTATATACATATGCACTGTGATAAGGTGAACTGGAAGCACGAAACTGAAGTTTTTGTTAATTTAAACATGAAAATAAAATGAAAATATGGTTTCCATAAAATTTCTGAATGATCGTGATTAATAATCGTGATTTCAATATTGATCAAAATAATCGTGATTATAATTTTGGCCATAATCGTGCAGCCCTACTTGAGACATTGTGCAGAGTTTTTCTTAACCTTCTCACGACCATATATTGTTTACATGTTACAAGATTTGGACATTCTCGAAGACTGGACTGCGATAAGAAAGGTATTTGGAGCATATCAAATTTATTTATCTTTTTAAAAAAAAAATTATTTCATTAATTGTTGAATGTAAATTGCCATTCCATATTCCCCTTGTAGGCAATGGCAACATTGGCACCACACAGAGTCAAGGCAGATGGTGAGGACAGTATCTTTCTTTTTTCTTTAACGTTATACACTGGGGTGAATAATGTATAAGTCATACCCTCACTGGTGCACCCTTCTGCAAGGTATTGGCAAAGTAAAAATATTATGAATTTATTTTTTTTTTGGTTTGTGAAATAAGTTGTATTTCTTGCATTTCAGTCCCTGCCAAGAATGAGAAGCACCAGCACAGCGCTCGGTCTGAGGAGGGGCGCTTGTTCTACGACGGCGAGTGGTACAGCCGGGGACAGGCCATATGCATTCACAAGAAAGATGAATATCCCACCAGGTAACATGGCTGACTGTGTCAGCAGAGTACGCGTGGAGGGTGGATTGGGTGTTTGTGAGGTTTGCGTGTGTGTTTTGCACAACCTTTTTATTTAATTTCTTTTTACAGTGCATGCTCATGTTTGTGATTTAACCGTGTGTTGGTTTGTGCAATGTTTAGAATAGATTTAGAAGTTTATAGTATTTAGAATAGAATTGTAGTAGAGCTGATTTACCCAGTTTACTGTGAACTGTGAACATTCAATGTTCATTACTAGGGATAGCTGCTACTTTATGGGAAGGATGTGCTTTGTCTTATCTGTTCTGTAGTTACTTCGATGACGTTTCCGTATGCACTTACTGTATGTCGCTTTGGATAAAAGCGTCTGCTAAATGACTAATGTAATGTGTCTGTATTCTCCCTCTATTCCACAGTGCCATAATAACCACCATTAACCACGAGGAGGTATGGTTCAAGCGTCTGGATGGTAGCAAGTCGAAGCTGTACATCTCCCAGCTGCAGAAAGGCAGATACACCATAAAACACTCCTAGCGTCTCGCCCTCTTCTCTTCCGCCTCATCCAAAGGGAGCGTGAGAGTTTGTGTTTCTCCCATGATTTTCATTGTAGTTTAAAACCAACGCTTCCTTAATCTCCCAGTGTGTCGTCTCCCCTTCTGTGTGTGTGAGTGTGTGAGTGTGTGAGACACTGTTGATCCTCATTATCCACATGGGAGTGCTGCTACAGGAAAAATTGGTTGCCAAGGAAACTGCAGAGGGTGGGAGGGCTAATTTGGCTGAGCAGGCGATTTCTGCTCCTGCCCCATTGCTGGTTCTCTTAGTCATATATTTTTTTCCTTTGGTGCATCTATTTTGGGTGATAACATGAGAACTTGCTGGAGCAAATACAGCAAAAGGGGCAAACTGTGGTGATTGATCACTTCATGAGCCAATGCTTGCTGATCTGAACCAGTCTTGGTGTTTTTCTGTGGTGAGCAAAGTTATTGATTGGCTCATCAATGTTTGTGATTGACAGCCTACTGTAGCTCCATCCATTGTGGGGCTCTGGAACCCTTGCTCTCCTATCAGTATTGAATGGCCTTGTATGGCAAACGGACCTTTGCAGAGGCCCTAATTGTTCTCTTCCCACAAAGCATTGGTCTGCTAAGCTCGTCTGAATAGTGCTGCTACTTGACCTACTTCAAAATTCCCGCCGCAATGTGTTCACTCTGCCTCTGCCCTCTGTGTGCCGTTCAGCTGTGGGAGAGACATGCTCCGTTTTGATTGCTTGTTGTTCTGACTGCAGGCATTACACAGATCCACTGAGCTCTGTATTTGGATGCGCCAGTCTAATGATCATTGTGCTCTGTGAGCCCATCCAGCTGGTATAGACATCAGTGGGTCCACACAGCACCTTGTTGGAAGAGAGTGGTTGGTGAAAACTTGCCTTTTTATGTTGTCCTTAAAAGTGGAATGAAATTTGTATAGAGTAAAAAAAATTATCTTTTTCTGTGATTTTTACACGAGCCATTATCAAAATGCTGGAAAATACTACATTTTTCTCTTTCTTTAAGGGTCGTTTAATCACTTTTAGAAAATGTGTGAAAGCATAGATGTTCTTCTCTATTTCACTTCAGAGAGGTCATGTCTGTATTACAAATACAGGAGAACATATCATGTGTTGTGTTGTGATTTGCCTTGAAGGTTTTATTAGGTTTATGATGTCAATCCCTTAAACTTCACAACAAAATGTGACAATCTGCCTCCTGGGATGAGAAAAAAAAAAAGTTTGTATTTTAGAAAAATATGACCTACCCACAATTGTTCTTAAGTATGACATGACATAAAAAATATATATTCTTGAATATCCATCCATCCATTGTCTAACCCGCTTATAGAGGGGCGCAGAGGGGCTGGAGCCTATCCCAGCATGGATTGGGCGAGAGGCAGGAATACACCCTGGACAGGTCGCCAATCTGCCGCAGGGCACACACACCATTCGCTGAAGCACTCATACCTATGGGCAATTTAGAGTCTCCAATTAGCCTAACGTGCATGGAAACTCCACACAGCAAGGCCCTCGGCCGGGATTCTAACTCGGTACTTTCTTGATGTGAGGCGACAGTGCTAACTGATAGGGTTTTTGTTGGAGGTGTCTTGAGCCCTGGATTTCAGATCATCAGCAGCAGTTCCAAGGAAGGGAACCGGAGTCGATGTAAAGCATGTGTGTATGTGGCATCAGTTTCCCCTTTCTCCATTGTACAGATGGAATCAGTTTTGCTCATGCTGGATCCCTTCCTCTCTGACCGCACAGTAGAGCAACATTGTTAGCATTTCCCACAAGCTGGTGTTCCCAGGTCAAGTCCACTGCCTATACTTCACCTAAAGTTCAAGGCTGAGGTTTGGCTGACCCAAATGCCATTTTGTCCTCTTCAAAACATTGTTGACAATTTTCAGTGAAGCTTTGTAATTCCGTCTGCATTAATGAAAAATGCCTAAATGTTTTTGGTCCTCTAAAGTAACTAAACTATTTGCCAGTAGAGGGTGCTATTTGATACATTTTAGTAATGTACAGCATTGCTTATGCTCGTTACTATCCTTTGAGGAAAAAATGCAAGATCATTCATCTTGGAGAAAGGCCACAATTTTTTTTTTTTTTGTGTGAATTGGATTAACTTCTGTTCAAAAACATCTAGTTGTGTATTAGAATATATATCTAACCAATGAATGATGCATCGAATGAAGGCATTCTGGTCATCCCTACTTAAAACCAGCAACTAATTTACACCCAGGAATCTAGGTGAGGTTTAATCAACTGCATTTATTGATCAATTAAATACTGAGGAACAGTGGAGAGCAGCAGGTCATATGGTTGTCACCCATGCTCTATATTAACTTAGCTCACTGTGGTCAGTGATGGACGGTGGTGTAGCTTTCGCCCTTTGAGAGACTCCTTGTTTTTTTTTTCAGCAGTGCAGAGGGGGGAAATTTACTGATTCTTTCCATGGTGGTCTTATATGCAGGTCGGCGCTAATGGCATTGCTGGGCTGATCAGACTCCAATTAGCATAATGGGAATCTGCTCGGAACCCAATCTAAGTGAATCTGCTCGGTTGTAGCTCTGAGGACCCTTGTGTTCTGCAGACTGGGACAAGCTGACTCAGAATCAGTTTGGTTTTCCCCTGTTGCTAGCCTAAATATTGTTTATAGCTTATAAGACAGGCATTAACAGTGTGTTTATAAATACTATACATACAGGAGTGTAAAATGTACTTTCTGGAGGGCTGCCATGTATGTTGGCTTTTGCTCTTATTTAGTGCCAATAATTTACACTGTTTCGTATGTGTAATCTATACTCGATTGCAACATGGGCAAATGCATCAGTCAAATTGTACAATTTAATACAGGCTAATGGGATTGAACAAAAAAACAGTATACACACTGGAGCTCTAAGGATGGGTGTATAATATTGAAAAGTATTAATCTCTCCTGTATACTTTTGAATCTTTGGTATGTGTAACTTAAGGCAGTCATGCTTATTTCTTTATTAAGTAAAGAGACATGGCCAGTGTGTAAGAAAACTGCAGTGTAGTCAAATTTATAGATTATACCAATTATTCCAGAATGTTCAGTTTTTGTGTAGCACAATCTGACCCTTTGTTTCATGAACTGCTTGTGGCATGTGTCTAGCACCATGTGGGTGACCTGAATAAATTAATCGAGAATTCTCTGGAAAGAGGGAAGTATTGATTTGTTCACTCCATAGTGAAAACATAAAAAATTACCAATGAATTAAACGTGTGCTCCAATGTTACACTTTGCTTTGACACATTTCGGTGTTGAGTAGTGGTTAGTGGTGTCAAAGGTGAAAATGAATTCAGTTGGAATAAAGGGTTTCTTGGGTAAATTGTGGGTTCTGTGTATGAGCGCATACCTCAAAGCCCCAGTTGTGTATATGCACTCGTGCCAAAAAATAGTGTTGCATTTTTGTGAATCCAGTGTGCTGCTACAAATGGCATGCCAGCTCAGGACATTGACTGCAACCTTGAAGCATAACAAACTCAATTCACCAAGCGCATTATAGTGTTGCATGTTCGCAGTTTGGGTGTTGCCAGGTTTAAGCCGGTTATTTTAATTCCAGTGCTGTGCATCTATTGCCCATCAACCACCCTTTGTTCTCAATGTGTCCCATGTTGGTTTAATCCGAGGATTTACTGTTGTAAATGTTCGACTGATTTCCGCATTATTTTCATGTTTTTATTGTTAAAAAAAGAAAAATGTACCATTATTGCAATGCATGTACGGCGAATTAAATAACTGTTTGTCTACAAAGGCCACCTCTGTTCATTTGTACTTTTTAACCTGTGAATCTGCAACATGTGTTTGGGCTGTCGAGGCCTGATAGATTTGTCTGCAGTACCACCATACAGCCAGGTAGTGGCAGTAATGATTCATCCTTATGTATTCATCCTCTACTACACTGCTGGATGGACCATCTATGTCTGGAGACTTCTGCCAATAAATCCCTGCTGATGCATCAGGCACTCTGCTGAATCAGGGTCCAATCGCCCCTCACTGAACTGACGCGACTGAAGGGAGCGTTTGCTTTTCTGGAGGGGGATTTCACAATGCGGGGGTATACTAAGGAAGTTTAACATAGATTTTTTTCGTGTTAGCTGGCTTCAGAAAGCTTAACCATGTTCGTAATACCGGTTATCAACTTGCTAAGTGAACACGGGCTTATTAATCAAGCTCTGCACGTTCCCATAAAAGTGGTGGTGTCTGCAACAACGAGCCTACAGCATGGGCTGTACTGGAGTAGCGTAGGCTATTTGTCAACTGAGGATAAAAGACTGATACGGACAGATATAATGGACGGATACGAAGAACATAAAACAATCATAAGAGCAAAAAGCAACACCGTTGCCATGGTTGCCTCCAGGGAGGAGCTTTTGCAAAAAAAAAAAAAAAACTCATTGCATAGGTTAAATTCGTTAGAATAACTTATTGGGATGGCAGGTATGCCATCCGCCAAGTCACGCCTTCGCGGGGCATGCCCCATACCTATACAGCACAGAGAGTTTTTTCTATAGAAGTAACCAAAATGACCAGACTCTTAGCCCTTAAAAACATGAACTTCTGTACGTTCTGACCTCATGTACCCACACAGCATTCAGATACAACTTCAGACATCCACACAATAAAGCCCCAAACTTGGGTTATTTTGCCACTTTTTCTCTTTAAAAACACTACCGGAAAAAAGCGCTGGAATTATGCTGTGCTCATAGAGTACTCAAGTGAATACGTCACACTGGTTTCGGAAGTAAATCCCCCATTAATTTAGAGAGTAGACATGATCTAAAACTTACTTTTAAACCATTTCTAGTGAGGATGTCTTACTATCCATTTCCTGGATTGTTCAATATAATGCCCGTTCGCAAAATATGTCGTTTTTCTGGACCAGCTTCGAGTATATTTCATGTTTCAGTATTTTTTTTGTGAATCTACCAGCGCTGCCGCTGTTTAAAAACTCGATGTCCCATAATTCCCTCCGGACAAGCGTAGCGTTGTCTCCAAACGTTGTCATATAATGTTAGCCAGCTCCGTTTTTAAACACGTTTTTTCTAACGTTAGCTAGCTAGCTTGAAGGAATAAAAGCTAGAATTGCTTTATGTGGTTAACCGTAGTGTAGTTTCTGACCTTGTCGGGCGGTCTTCTCAACTTAGCAAGCTAACAGTAGCTCGCCTTCAGTGGCAGCACAGCCAAAAATGTCTCGACGAGATGATATCTGATTGGTCGAGAACCATCCGTGCGTTGCAGTATTGGATATGTAGTCCTTTAAAGTGGACTACAAGACGAACTACAACCATTAATCCATTACTTTAAAAAAATTTTTTAATTGGATCATGCGATATATGGTCTGTATCCTTATACCACACAGGCTAATCCAGGAACGTTTCGGCTCATTGTATAAATCAGATTTCAAGAAATAGTCGATAGTCTCCGAAGCCCATTCTCTCTGTCATAGAGCTCCGTAGTCCTGCCACCTCCTATCCCTGGCTGGTCCCGGAAGACTGTCGGAAGCCATTACCTGCCTCCACTTCGGGATCTTTCAGTCACCCTTATGATTTATATTATGGCATTGTATAGACCAAAGTTTGACACATATGTGATACAAAGTCCATTATATACTCACCACTGCGTTTAAATCAAATTTTAATCGTATAATTAACGGAGTTTGAGAAACATAACTACACTATTCAGAATCCCTGGCCATACATCGCCAGGTCCCGCTTTCGCTAGCTAACACAGCTACCGGCCACTCTGCTAGCGAAAATGGCTATCACTTTGTCTTATTATGGAAGTGAAACTAAGAGTATCACCAAGGGCGAGAATCACTATCAGTCTGGCCATGTCAAAAGTGTCAGCTTTATGGCTTTCACTCCAGCAGTGGTGGTGAGCGAGTAGCCTGGATGTTGTAGTCGTTTTAGTTGTTTTTTTTGAAAACGTGACATAATTTCAAATGACCAATTTTATAAATTATTTTAAAATGTGACAACCCCTCTCTTGGGTGTTTTGAAAGTCGAGCTGCCTGAATATATTTAAAAAAAATTTCAGTCCATTGACTCCCATTATATTTTTTCTAAAAAGTGGCACCAGGCGTTAGTCACAAAAGTGGGCGGGACTGCGGAGCCCTTTAGGGAATTTACTACCAAAACCAGACTCTGCCCTTGTCTAATGTACTCACTTGAGTACTCTATTAATTAACTCTGCAGCTCGTAGCCCAGACATGGAAGCTCGGAGTTACGCATACGGCAAGCCAGTGTTGAATAGCCTAACTTTACATGTATTTCCATATAATACTAATAGGCCTATTTTAAAACTGTATTTCCATATTTTACTTATGCAAACTATTTAGGCTGTATGTCTCTCTTTCCGCTAGAATGTGTTTGCGTCTAGCCTATTGTGCATGCATGTCTCCATATCGACTTGGTTCATTAATTTACATGCTTCTTCATGATCCATATCTCAGGTTGTGCTGTTCATTGTATTTTATTAGACATTAAATACATAGCTAATCTACAAACTCTTTTAATGCAATTGTGGGCTATCAGTAATAGGAGAAATGTCCTCATTCTCGTCAGTAGAGGGCGGTATGGTTACGCGAATGTCTGCATGCCTTTATTTGGAATGCATGTATTCTGTATGCATGTCTCTCTCGATGTCATTATTTTCATGCATTATTCATCATTAGTTAATAAGTGAAATCTGAACAAAAACGTTCTCAACGTTAATTTTTTTTTTAAAAAGCCAAGTTACTCACACATAGCCTACAGAGCGCTGTCTATAAGTCCTTAATTCCAACTTGCAAAAACTAGGCCTGCCTTTAAAAGTATTGATATGAAAATGTGGCCAAGTTACAACTAACAATATTGCCTATCATAGCTCACATTAAATAAACTTGCTCTATTCCAAAGCAATGCTATCCAAACTTTTATAAATTATTTAATGCAACTTGGCCCTGTGTTTTTTCATCTTACCATCTCAAGACAATGTGGTCAATGAAACTGTATGTGCCACATCAAACTGCGAAACGAGAATAATTTATAGTGGAAATACTCTGATTCACATGTGTTGCACTTAGAAATACTTTTTTTTTTACCACACTATAAGGCATGTTTGAACAATTGTCTGCATCCACTGCTTTGGGTTCGTGAAAAGCACAGCATAAATAAAATGTATTATTATTATTATGTATTTATTGATTTATTTATTTGGAATATTTGGATTTCGATCAAAACCTGTGTGGTCCTACAGAGCATAGACATCTTTGTGTTCACAAAATTCTGTTTGCAAATATCATAACTATTATTATGTTAAGAAAATTAGTACTATTACTTATTTGCCATCATCTGCCAAACAAACATGTCTAGATACGTTTGTAAAAATGCTGTATGGTAACCAAGGGCCTGGTAATCAGTGCCGCATGCCGTAAAAGGCCAGGAACTAGTTTATCCTCACCAGTGGATTTTTTCTCATCAATAGACAGTAGCGTGTTCAGTACCTCCCTCTCTGTGAATTTTCTAAAAGAAAATTGTGCACTAGACTAAAAGAATGATCAAACTGTTCATTCAGAACAGCAGCTCGCTCAGTTCGCTCAAACAGATTGCCTGCTGAAATAAAATGACAATTAAAAACATTGGCAATTTTGTATTTATCACCAATAGGCCCGGAGTCAGATTGGATAAACTGAGGTAGTGATGGGGCAGTACTATGGTTTAATGATTTCACAATTTTCCAGAATTTAGATGGATCACCTTCATTGTTGGATAAATAAGTTATGTAATAATTGGATTTGGCTTTTCGAATCAAAGCAATACATTTATTTCTGAGTTGCGGGAAAACTAGCCAATCCAGGGGTGAGTCAGACACTCTGGCTAGTGACCATGCCTCATCTCTTTGGCGAATTTTATCAGAGAGTTCTGTGGAAAATGGGTTTGATCTATTTTTTACCCTTTGTTGCTTAAATGGAGCGTGCTTATCTGGGATAGTGTTAGAAACTGTAGAAAAGTAGCTAAGCGCAAGTTCTGGGTCAGGAATGGAAGCATAAATGAATCATAAATAAATGCTTGTTAAGAGAAATGTTTATAATTCCTTTTACAGATAAAGCAAGAGCGAGCCTGTATTACGGTCATACGTCTAATGCATGTGATGGAGCCGTGGTCGCTAACATCCTAAGCAAAGATGCCACTAGACATAAATTTATTTATTTTTCAGGATTTTTAAAATTGGGTCATATAGGCTCAGATAGTTGCTGTGTAAGACTTAACTCATTACATGCCACTGTAAGTGCATCTGAGGAGGTGGTTAGCCAGTCCAGATTCAGATCGCCCATAACTAATAATTTGGAATGTGACAAGATTGTCAATAGTACATTGGGGCGCAGAAGGAGGACTGTAAACTCCCACAACTGTCAGTTGCGTGCCACCTAAATGTATTTCCAGGGCTAAGCATTCAAATTGCCCAGGGATAGAAGTGGAGAGCAAGGCATTGGCATTAAAATCTGATTTTATAAAAATAACAACACCACCACCTCTCCTTACCTAAAATGTTGTATCCATTTATGAAAACATCAGTATCCTTAACTGTAAGCCAAGATGCTGTTATAATAAAAATGTCAGGTTTTGTTTGAAATGTCAAAGTCATTTGACATTAATAGTTACTATTACATATATGTAAGCCTATATGGCACTATACATATATGTAAGCATATATGGCGCTATCAGGTGTTACATATCTTTTTTTTCAACACAAACTGGTCCTGTGTGGTATTTTATTATAGATCCTTTTTAGGAGACTATATTTATGGCACACACACACACAAAATATATTAAATTAGCATTACAGAATAACCTTCGTATTTTTGTTTTCATTTCACAAACGGTAAATAAATATACTTACAAATCCTCGACTGATGGGTCAAGCCCATCTTGATAAGCGATTTCGTCATCGGTGAGGAAACATTCTGCTCCCGACTCACCGTCATCTTCTCGTGGTGGAAATTACGAATCACTTTACTGATTCGAATCGTTCAGTTCAGTTCAAAGATTCTAGTCACTGACTATGTGATTCGTTCACTGGGGTCAGTTGCGCAAGCGCACAAATATTCCAACAGTTAACTATAGCTACTCGTAGTTCAGTATATCATTCGTAGGTATTGTGCAAAATGATTTCAGTCAAAAGCACTGCAAGTAAAAAATATCAACTTTTTCTATAAACCTCATTAACTTTTTGTATTTTTCCTTGTGGTTATATAATTTTCTGGATTAGGCTACTATATGGCCGCTCCAGGTGAGCGTTTTAAATATGGATTAGAAGCTACGGAAATATGACATGACAATTTGCGTGTTCTCAAGTTCTGACCATTTCGTGGTAAGTAGCCTAAAACTTTGCGTTTTCAAATGGTAAAGTTGTCAAAAGGGTGACAAGGGCCATAGTTTATCCTCTTTTCTTTTTTTTAAAGCAGAGGATTTTTTTTCTCCCAAATTGAATGTCGATGTTCAGTCATCTATGGGGGGCCTTATACAAAATACAAAGGGTTGAGCTAGGTGCACTGATTTAGCCTAGTGGTATTAATCACCCAGTTCATCAGTAGTAGGCTACTAGATTAAAATAGCGGTTCAGATTTAAATAGCAATCATGGCGTATCGTAGGCTGTAAAATAAACCTTCTGTAATCTTACCTTTAACGGATGATCACTCTAAATCTGTTTTCGTCTACTTTGGCTGATTGTCAATTAATTGATTCGCTTAATAACCAAGACCGTTAAGTAGCCTGAATTATTAGGCTACCAATTTATTTTGAGATAGCATTATTGTTTTGTACATCATAAACTTGTTGCATTTTTCTATATCCACATTTATCATGCGAAGATTGGTCAAAAGGTGGTGCTTTTATACATTTCAATCAGATTGCCTAAACATAACCTACCGGAGCAGGTTAGCCGTGCAGAGTAAATTAATATATCCAGATTAAAAGTGAGTCGGCTTTGTGATACAGAAAACCCAGGGTTGAAGCTTAATTTAGCTTGCTATCCCCTTAATCTCGCTTCGTAGTACACCCCTCTGGACTCCTGAGTTTGATCGTCTATCCCTGAATTTTTGTTGATCAAATAAATAAAACGGGAGCTTGTTAAAGCCAGAGAAAGTGCCACTTGTTTATGAATTTCTTATAAGCAGCATGGCACCGAAACCCTCTGGCTCCCTCCACGGCTGCCCGCCTCCCGAGTAACTGTATACCACAGGGCGTTGCGGGTCTCTGGTTCTGATTAGCCCATTGCGCGCATAACTGCTGTGGAATGTTCCGCAGAGCGCCACCTGCAGTACACAACGATTCTGCTGAATAATGCAGGGTGATCGAGTCCATTAAAGCTAATTATGCTGATCACAAGACTTACCTTCCTCTCTGCCAAGGGTTCTGTGATTGGGCTCACTGGGCTTATAATACGCCATGTTTATTTTAAATTACACGTAAAGGTATACTATGTAGTTTCAGAACACCAGATGGCGAAATCAGATTCAGAAAAGGCTCCCCGAAAATTGCTTATCACGTGTTCTTCTCAGACACGCACGACGACGCACAAGCATTGTGGTGACGTTTCACACATATTTTCCCTGACCGTGGACTCAATTAAATTAAATTTGCTTTATTGGCATGACAGGACATTGCATCTGTATTGCCAAAGCATACTGCATTAAAACAGTCGAAGACATGCATCTAACACTGAACAATACAAAACAGCAAAAACTAGAAACGAATGAACACCATACATGAAAACAAGAACTTTTCTTTGATGATGGATTTAGAAATAACAATAATGTAAAATAATAAAGTAAAATTAAAAATAATAATAATTATCAATATAAATTATAATGATGATGAGAATGACACATATGATCTTATAAAGTGAATATAATAAATATAAAAAATTTAAATTGGTTTATAATAATTTCTGTCACTCACTGTCCCTAAGATGATGGCAGGCTATATATTGCTATATATTCTGCTGCCAGGTCATAGCACGTCCTCTCCTCTCCTAAGAGGATGGGGAGTTTTTGGATGTCTAAATTTTTTAAATTGAGGGCATCTCTGATTTATTTTAGGAAAATATTTATTTCTGATTTGATTGTATTTTCGCATTTTGTGATAAAGTGCAGCTCTCAATGTTTCTCCCCCCGGAGTCTGTCGACTCTATCACTCACGGTCACTCTGGTCACTCGCCCACCACAAACACGACTGCCCCTCACCCTTACTCTGGGGCCGCGACCACTGGATGTTGATAGCTACAGAATGAACCGAGCAGAATTACAAAATGATGATTTTGAATTAGCCTATTTTATGAAAATTAACAGTGTCAAATTTAACAGAGCAATAGCTAAGATTACTAACTTATATGCTTTGAGCATTTCTCCATTTACATCATCAAGGTTTGGTCAAACAACATGATAAATAGACTATTGTCAACAATAAACAAATATCATGACAATAGATAGCCTTAGCTAGGTGTATGGTCGGTATTTTTATAATGATATTGTTACCTCCTCGGCTGAAAACATATTGCTAATGAGTAAGGGCCGAAACATATCTCACGCAAATACGTGAACGTGGACGCTTCGAGCTACGCAGTTTTTCTTTTGCCATGACATATGTGAAAGGCAAACCGGAGGAAAGCACAGATCGATCAAGAAAGTTATTTACTGTTGTTGTTGCTATAGCGTCCCTCGCTGCAACGCTCTGGCGTGTCTTTCACAAATGTCATGGAAAAAGAAAAACTGTTCAAGTAGCTCGAAGCGTCCACGTTCGCGTATTTGCGTGAGGTATGTTTCAGTCCTAAGCTAAAATAAGAGTTTACCTGGAAGCCTGCCCACATGGCCTGGCCATGTCAATCAAATGAGCAGGAACCGCCCATTCATGACGTTTACACAATTTTAGCTGTCTCTGGCTTTAAAAATGGCGGCGGGATGTAAACAGTGTAGCAATCAAAACATTAACAAAAAAACACTTTGCAAACGACTTATGAGGTAGGAAATACATTCAACATGTTTATTAGACCACAAGGACACATACAATGTTTTTTGGGGAGATCATTTTAATGTAAACAAAGAACGAGTTGTTTACAATGAAACTACATAGTATACCTTTAATGTATGTGATAAATACAGTACATACCGTAACTGGACAGTGGAACAATTATTGTTGTTTTGGCTCTGTACTCATTGGATTCGAAAAGGAAATGATGAATATGGGGGAACAATGTCCAAAAAAGGCTGTAATTCCTACGCGGATTGCCTGACATGAATGTAAAAGCCCTCATATTAAAGCTGACTGTCTGCACTTGAACTTATTTAATTTCAAATTCATTGTGAGGGACTACAGTGCCAAAATAACAAAAAATGTGTGTGTGTCACTGTCTAAATACTTACGAACTGCACCATACATAATTTAATTGATTTACATAGCACTTTTTCTGGGCTCCAGTTAATTAAACACAGAAGGATAATAACAGAAAATAAATTATTGAATTACTAAAACCACTGGTTTTGAAATAAAAACGCAGCTTATAATACATTTCCATTCTATTACATTGAGGGTTTTTTGCAGGTCTGGTTGGTCTGAACTGGCATAGGTGCATACTCAGTGCAGCTCAGTGCACAGCGTGGAGTTGCTGGGTAAGGACCAACCGCATGTACTTTCTTTTTTATTTTGTGCATATATTTGGGAGATTTATGACACTAATACCAAATTCAGACAACATCCTGCATCATCATTATTCTCTGCAACATTGCCGGACAGCGCCACCTGTCTGGCGTTTACTGACAATAAATCAACCACTGATGCATCAGCCTGGCCTGCTGAATCCAGGGTCCAATCACCCGTCACTTAAACAGCTTGTGAAGAGATCCGTCTGAGGATATTGATAAATATTCTGTTAGACCGAAATCTCACTGGAATAAAATCGTAGTCTGTCTCATACAATAACCTGAATACCGCACAAGATGCGTGTCATTTATTTGGCCAACCCAAGTTAACTTGAGCATCAGGAGATGCTAGCACAGTTTAAATCTTCACATAGCCTGTGTTGGGTTACTCTTGCAACAGCAGGGGAGGTTTATATTTAAAACATCATAAACATTGCCCCTTTCAGGCGTTTCCAGTCAGGCGCAGGAGGAAAATTTAAAGGTCACTTTTTCTCTTTTGGGGGAGAGATTTTGTGTCCTTGTCTCCTTGGGTGACATGGCACACTCCCCTCGGACCGGCTGACCCAGAACTCCTAGTTAAACTCAGTCTCAGATCTCAAGGTGAAGTGCCCCAGGCGACTGATGAAACATTCAGAGGCTCTCTCCATGGCCCCAGCAGCTTTTTGACACAAACCTTTTCTCTTTTTTTGAATTATTTATTTACCTTGCACTTTCTCCATATCGAGGAGTACTTGCATTACTTTCTGTTGGCCACATTCCACATAATATGTACAATCATACATGTGTACATAAGAGAGGAGAAAGAAATTTAACAAAGTAGACAACAACATTCCAGGTGGAGTTCTGTCAGCGGAACAAGGTGGCGTAGGCGTAGGCGGGTATTCCTTAATGGCTTTGCACTGATAGTGGTGTGTTTTTTTCTTCACATAGAAGTATCAATGTGTGGCGCAGCTTGCAAGACCGTGTAATAGAAGCAGAGGTCATTGGGTTATTGAAGACCAGGCACGACACAGCATTAGATACATTTAAGACAGTAGGCAAAATGACAAGACTTGATTGGCTGAATGGACTGTACTCGTCATCAAACATTTATATACTGGCCCAAGCAGCTGTCCCCACGTGCTTTAAAACCACCTCCATTGTGCCAGTGCCGAAACACACCTCTGCTGTGAGCCTAAATGACTTTCGCCCTGTTGCACTCACCCCCACCATCATGAAGTGCTTCGAGAGACTAGTCCTGGCTCACCTCAAATCAGGCCTATCCCCCCGACTGGACCCCCACCAATTCGCCTACCGGGAGAACAGGAGTACGGAGGACGCCATCTCCTCAGTGCTTCACTCCGCGCTCTCCCACCTGGAGGGTGGTAACACCTATGTGAGAATGCTGTTCATTGACTTTAGCTCAGCATTCAACACCATAATCCCCTCCAAACTGATCTCCAAACTCGGCGACCTTGGCATCAACCCTTCCCTCTGCAACTGGTTACTCGACTTCCTCACCAACAGACCCCAACATGTGCGACTAGACAGTCTCACCTCCTCAACCATCACCCTGAACACCGGCGTCCCACAGGGCTGTGTGCTGAGCCCCCTCCTCTACTCCCTCTTCACCCACGACTGCACTCCTGTACATGGCTCCAACTCCATCATCAAGTTTGCAGACGACACAACGGTGGTAGGCCTCGTCAAGAACAACGATGAGACGGCCTACAGGGAGGAGGTCCAGCACCTGGCGGAGTGGTGTGCTGACAACAACCTGGCCCTCAACACCAAGAAGACCAAAGAGATCATTGTGGACTTCAGGAAGACCAAAGCAGGCACGCACAGCCCCATCCTTATCGACGGGACGGAGGTTGAGCGTGTCTCCAGCTTCAAGTTGCTGGGTATCCACATCTCTGAGGATCTCTCCTGGGCCCTCAACACCTCGGCCCTGGTCAAGAAGGCTCACCAGCGTCTCTTCTTCCTGAGGAGACTGAGGAAAGCCCATCTGTCTCCTCAGATCCTGGTGAACTTCTACCGGTGTGCCATAGAAAGCATCCTCACCAGCTCCATCACAGTCTGGTATGGAAACTGTACTGTCTCTGACCGGAAAGCGCTGCAGAGGGTGGTGAAAATCGCCCAACGCATCACTAATACCACTCTCCCATCGATCGAGACGGTACAGTACAAAAGGTGTCTGCGGAAGGCACGCAGCATAGTCAAGGACTCCTACCACCCCAAACACAGACTGTTTGCCCTCCTCCCCTCTGGGAGGCGCTACAGGACCCTCCTCGCCAGAACCAGCAGGCTCAAAAACAGCTTCTACCCCTCAGCTGTCACCCTGCTGAACTCTGCACCTCGGTGACCCCCCCCCCCCCCCCCGGATACCAACCCCCCGCCCTACCCCCGGACCACCCCAGTCACTCCCCCAGAGACTTTTACTGTTAAATTTACCGCTGTACAATAATGCCCATACTAATCATCCTGTATCATACTGTATAGACTTTATTTTAGATAGATATCTCATATACAATCATAGTACTTCCCTGTAGATACTTTATTCATACTCGTAGATATTTCATATATACCCTTATATTTTCTTACAAATACTGTCATTGATGGCCCTTACTACTGTCTATTCATGTTTATTTATTCATGTTTATTTATACCATTGAGATTATTTATATATTTTCCACATTTATACTCCTGTACACAATGTTTATAATGTACCATACTATATATATACACAATGCACTTTACTGCCTCTTTGCACTCTGGTTAGATGCTAAACTGCATTTCGTTGTTCCTGTACCTGTACATGGATAATGACAATAAAGTTGAATCTAATCTAATCTAATCTATATTTTTTGGATTTGGATTTGAATTTTTCTTGTTCTTATCCATTTATAAAAGGAGTGAATTAACATGTTTCAATTCATGTTTTATGCACCTACAAGCGGCAAGGCTGTCCCATTGTGTGTTTGTGTGTTTGTGTGTGTGATTATTTTTGGTCGGACGGCTTGTGCTTCTTTTGTTTTTTAATTTTTCTTATTTGTGGCAGTCCTCCCAGGGCGCGGTGTGGGCAGGACTCCACGCGACTTTCTGCGTGTTTAATGTTGCTTGTTTGTGACGTGGAATGTTGGTCAGTTTGGTTATTGTATGAGTGTGAATGCAGCCGTGTCTGTTTGTGTGGGCTTTTCCCTCATGAGCATTGTGACAGCCCCCTAGGTGGGCTGTTGAGGGCGTGATCACGAGTGTGTGTGTGTGTGTGTGTGTGCGCCCATTTGCCAGTAGCCTAAACATTTCTAAAGAGCAGTGTGTCTACAAGTGGTGTGAGTGATGTGTATTGTGTGGTGTGTGAGGGTAGGCACGCTTACCTGCGGGAAGGGTCAGCTTTGTCCGGCAGAGTGGAGAGAGAGACGGAGAGGGAAAAGGAACCCACAGACAGGCATAGCTCTGTCAGTCGTGCTTGTGTGACCAATATTTTAATGAATTTGTAAAACAATAAAAATTATTTTTACCTTTTACTTCTGTCTGGTGTACTGTTTGGAGAGTGGTGGATCCGCAAAAACCTGGTCCGGACTCATTGCCCATTTCAAACCATTACAAAATTTTGACGTAATCAGCAGGATCCACCCCTATATACTCTTCAACAGTATACTAAGTAGTATGGATGGACAGGGTGCAGCGGTCCCTCAGGGGCCTGGTCCCACCGGTGGTACCAGTTTTGCGTTCGCCTGGTTCATGTGCGCTCAATATAACATGTCTATCTTGTCGGGTCCTTTCTCGTACCATACTTATGACACTGAACCAAGGAAACAAAAATATTATCAGGCTGTAATTCAAAGGATACAACTGAGATTGTATCAGTCAAGACTTTATTAAAGCACAATGTTTTCACTCCACCTACGTTAACATCCAAGTATGCTTCCAGCCTCTATAGATACTGGCCCCCATGAGTTTGAAAGCCAAAGAGCGGACTGAAAACATTTCAGTGGGCACAGAACTAACATTTTGTTTTAGATTAAGAACTTGGGTGAACTGCTGTGGCAGCGTCTATAATTTGTGGATCTTATTTACGAGATGGTGGGTGGAAAGAAATAAAGAGGACAGTTTTGTGGAGTGAAAGAGAAAGAGGCCTGTTTTCTGAAAGCTATCTTAAATGCAAGAGAGTGAGCCCAACACAGAGTCCATGGCACATTGCTGATGCTGCACCCAAGAAATTCCCCAGTCTTAATTTCCACCCAAACCTTCTAATGGGTTTGCTCAAATTTATAAGAGAAAACCTGTATTTTCTGGAAAAATAAGTTAGTTAGTTTTCTTTTTTTCCTCCACTAAACTGCGGTCGTGACATCACTAGGTTGGTTGGTCTCAGCTGCTCAATGTATTACTATGGAAAAATAGACTTTCAGTGAACTGAAATGTATCATGAAGAATAAATAAAACAAAAAACACACAGACGGTCCTTTTGCATTTCCCCAAGATGCTCAAATAGGTATTACCGAACAAAACCTAAAGGGTAATTTCACCCAAAAATTACATTTGGTTTGTAGAAAAGTAGCTCTCCTCCTGATTAAAATGAGCTCTCAGCCAACTTACTACCTGTAGTGAGAGCAGAGATATAGCCCCAAACTACTGTGCATGTACCAGGTACATCGTTTACGATAAACTACAATGGCCAAGGCACAGACAGCAGGTTACCACGCCCACTGAATGACGTTACAGAAGCGGAGGCTAAAAGGCTGGGCATTTTACTGCTAATGTAGTGCCTGCTAATTTTTTAGAGACTAGAGAGGCCATGTAACACACTGGCAAGATAGCCACTAATAGAATAGAATAACGTTTATTTCCCGCTAGGGAACGTCAGTTGTAGCCCCAGCAACAACAAAAAACAGACAAAAAAAGACATAGATAGTGGGGCAGACCCACAACACACAAACAAACATATCAAACAAAGACATCCAACAGAATCATTACATCATTCAAGTGAATTAAAGTGCAATACAGCCATGATTAAAAAACCAAGCAGTCCAACACACAAACTCCGCCTCCACGACTCTCCTCCATACACGCAGCGCCGCGGTCTCTGTACACCGCCGAAACAGAGCACCGAACTGAGTCAATCTTCCCAGTCGTCTCCTCACTGGTCTCCTTCCCTGGTTGCCTTTTGAAGATTGCCTGCACTCCCGGATCAGTTCCAACATCTTCAACTCCGGTGAAAAGCGATGGTAACTTTGTTGCTGCAGTCTGCAGATCCAACGGATATTCCCGAGCATATGTTGCGAATACATCTCCATGGTGACGACCACAAACAAAATTATATCAACTAGACAATTCGTCAATATTATCAAAACGAGCAGCAGGAGTGCCCTGAAAAATCTCCAGCCCGCTTCCCCGTCCCACTACAGACACACAGCGCTTGAAAAAAGCAAAGATAAAAGCCAGACACAACAAAACACATTCAAATTAACAAACACGAACACGAGAGACAGCTGGACCACGTCGCCATTACAGCGCCACGTGACGTCACCTAATGTAACAGTTGGAGGTCTCGAGGCCGTTTTTTAAAGGCCTCAGCCTCGGAAAGCAAGGACTCGGACTCGACCCTTCTGGACTCAATGACTCGGGTTGAGGCTGCCAAATTTGACTCATATTTTTCCCAACATTTCCCTTGTTTTCTGTTTCAATTACTTTAGATTTTTGCCCTATTTTTGAAACTTACTTAAAAATGTATTGTATTATGTCTGTAGGAACTAGGGTGGGAATCCTCGGAATGGTTCGCCTTCGAGCTTATCAATTCTCTTATCGATTCCAGCATGCATTCCGGACAGCTACGCTTAGCAAAACAGCGTCACGTCATGCGCGCAGTCATTTTTCATTCAGTCAGCGCATGCTAGCAGGCAGAGTTTGGCGCTCCGTCTAAAAATATTAAATGTAAACGTAATTTTTTTGTTTGTGTTTTGATTGGTGGTAGACTAATCTGACAACGATTTCCTGCTTGGGCACACACAGATGAGTAGATTTGGAAAACGAATAATTAACTGACATACATTATCTCGCAACCAATCACTTGCCATCCTCTCTCACATTCCACACACTCCCTCATTGCTCACTCATTCATGCATGAATTATCACACTTTAGTTGACAATTACCTCATTAAACCCGTCTATATATTCTCCCTTCTCTGTCTGTATCGTTGCCAGTTTGTACTCTTTGTTTAGATGTAAACTCGTACTCGGCCTGTTAAACTCGTGTCTTGACCGCTTGCTTGTTTGTTCACTTGTTCAGTTTTGTCTCCACATCCCACCAGCCTGCTTGTTTCCAGTCCTGCCACTGCTCACATTCTCTTGCTGCTATAACCCCCCCGGTTGTTGTACCACATCAGCCCCGCTCCTGTTCCTCCCACGGCACCAGCCTGTCCATCCAATCCCAGCCCCGCTTCCAGACCCTAACCTGTGAAGTCACTTGTGTAATAAACAGGGGTGCACATAGCTGGTACGCAGGTACGCATGCGCGGCAAAAATCTGAAATGCGTAATGTCACTTGTATCACTACGCGCCTTTGCGTACCTGATAGGTAAACACATCAACATTCATCTACTCGTATTTCTTGTCGACACTCAATGGAGTAGACTACTAGTCATGTCCAAAAAACAAAAGACATTAAGCAGCTATTTTGGCGTTTTGCCACCTGCAAAAAAACAGCAAACCGAGCCGGAGCAGAAGAAAAGAAATTTTTCTGAAAAGTGGCTGCAAGACGTGCCGTGGCTGGATGCTAATGATGAGCGCACCGAAATGTGGTGTAAAATATGCCGCTCGCATCCTCATCTAACAGACAAGACAGGTGCGTTTTATACAGGCTCGAAGAATTTCAACCACCCTTTGTTTGAAAAACATGAAAAGAGCAAGGAGCATGTTAATGTGGCACAAGCTATGGCTAATAAAAAGGCTAGTAAAGAAGAACTATCCAGCCAGTCACTTGCTAGATGGCAAAACAAGCTGAATGAAGAACAACGCCAAGCCCTGTGTAATATTTTTCACTTATTGAAACCACGCTGCGTGTGGGGTGAGTACCAAACACTGTCTCCTGGTACTCATCTGAGTAACTCTCTAAAAAAGTTATGTGCACCCCTGGTAATAAACATGCTCCTGCTGAGCTTATTATTGAGTCTGTCTCAGAGTCCTGCATTTGAGTCTGTCTCCGAGTCCTGCATTTGGGTCTGTCTCCGAGTCCTGCATTTGGGTCTGTCTCAGAGTCCTGCATTTGGGTCTGTCTCAGAGTCCTGCATTTGAGTCTGTCTCAGAGTCCTGCATTTGGGTCTGTCTCCGAGTCCTGCATTTGGGTCTGTCTCAGAGTCCTGCATTTGGGTCTGTCTCAGAGTCCTGCATTTGGGTCTGTCTCAGAGTCCTGCATTTGGGTCTGTCTCAGAGTCCTGCATTTGAGTCTGTCTCAGAGTCCTGCATTTGAGTCTGTCTCAGAGTCCTGCATTTGAGTCTGTCTCAGAGTCCTGCATTTGAGTCTGTCTCAGAGTCCTGCATTTGAGTCTGTCTCCGAGTCCTGCATTTGAGTCTGTCTCCGAGTCCTGCATTTGAGTCTGTCTCAGAGTCCTGCATTTGGGTCTGTCTCAGAGTCCTGCATTTGGGTCTGTCTCAGAGTCCTGCATTTGAGTCCACACCAGTTAAGGAGGTTCTGACATTTGTACTGTTTTCAATTGAATACAGGTCAAAAACTATTTGCAAATCACTGCTTTCTGTTGTAATTTTCATTTAATACACTGTCCCAACTTTTTTGGAATTGGGGTTTGTACAAAGACAGGGAAATTGAATGAAGCTCAGGGGTTGAGGGGCAGCCTCAGCCTCAAGGGAGTTTTAAAGTCACCATCAGTTGTTTGCTGAAGCAATGGATCTGAATTTCAAAACATTTCAACTGGTGTACAAATAAAACACAGGGCCAATCGTATTACTGCCTCAGTAGAGTCACACAAATAGAGCAAATGCTGTATTCCACAGCCACTCTTCCAGAGGAACCTCAACCAACCTCTACCTCACAAGGCGGTCATATAAATCCATTCAAAGGTCTGAGAACATTCAAGAGAGACAGATTGGCATTGACTAAATTTACATACTGAGCATATAATATAGGAGAATTACAAATTTGCTTCTAGTGACATGCCAGGAACCCACAGGCTAGCAGTGGTCAGCAGTGAGAGATACAGCCATCCTCCTATTGGCCATCACTTTTCCCTGCAATACATTATTGGCTGTTGGGGGTTGCTTGCTGGCAGTTGAATGCACACAAGTGTGTGTGTGGGTGGTCATGTAAGAAGCAAAATTAGTGATTCTAAATTAGGGAGAAAAAGAAAAAGGGGGAATGTTTAAGAAAAAGGACTGCACAAATGTGTTAACTGTACCATATACTGCATGCACAACAGAACACAGGAATGCATTGTGCTTGATATATCCCTACAGCCAATGTCAGCTCCTATAACCTGGACACAAGATACGTCGGTTCATCAGTTCAAAGCAAATATTAATTCAGGTTAAGTACCTTACTCGACAGCGACACTCTAACTGGGAAACAAATCTACAATCACTGTGTTGTGAGCCCTGTACTCAAACCACTATGCTACACTGCCGCCAGTGTGGTTTACTAATGGATCTGACTGTACTGCCCTGTGCTATTTCTCACAGTTACTGTAGCCAGATGGTTAAACTGTTCTTAAGAGCAATAGTCTGGGACTTGACCGCACATTCTTCTTATTAATTCCTCTGCTTATTAATGAAGAAAATGTTATGCGGGCAATAAAAAGACCCAGAGTATTTGCTCTGTCGTTATCAAGAAGAACGATTGCACAGAAAGATCAGGAATAAGTCTAAGAACCACCATTGTAATAGAATGGTGTATCACTTTTATCCAACTCCCCTACACCCTGCAATGCAGTGAAGACAGGTCTTAATGGTGATGTCTTAGAATCATGGAACTATAAAAAAGCCTGTTGCTTTCAGTACTTTAGTAATAATAATATGTAGCCCGAAGAAATTATATCGATCAAAATATTGCCAACAATGTGTAAATCAGACATGGGTTATTTTATCTGAAAGTATAAAATGTGTAATTCCCCTACCCCAATTGTGAAATCCCTGCAGAACAATAAGCTTTACATATGATTTGTTTATAATGGTGTATTTAAGCAATAAGACCTTTGAAGTCATACTATATTGTGAATGTAGTTAAATGGTGTAGTACCTGCAGCCCCTTTACCTGTGACTATATTCACAACATAGCACAGCCTGAAGTGCCTTTTATTGTTGTATTTTTGAAATGGTTACTATCCTGTCTATTACAAATATTAAGGACATATCTTCATTTAAAAAGTATTTAAATAAGCAAATTCATTAATATCATTAATATCATCCATTCACCACAAGATATAATCCCTGGCAAATATACAATGTAAATAAACAAGATGTTGCTATGCAACAGAAGTGTTACTTTTATTTCTGTTATTTTAACCATTTCCATTTATTGTAAAAGCATTAAATATTTGTCTAGCTCTTTCACTTCACATTTCCACTTGCAGAGATCATCTCCCTAGCTTCCAGACCTGGCTGCATCTGACTATTTCTGCTTCAGTATGCAGATATGGCAGTGATAAAGGTATCCTGGTGGTGCCTGCCACTTTATAAAACAGCAATACAGTTCACCCCCACTGATTCTCTGGCATACCAGCAACAGCAAGCTAGCTGGCTAACACAGGTTATATAGGCCATACGATGCTACCAAAGCCCTACAAAGACGTTTTGCCACTTGTTTGATAGAAATTTAGTTTCTAATGGTGTCGGGATGTTCTTTTTTTGTCAAAGGAAATGTCCTGAATGTGTGTAAGTTTTATTACCTCACACAGGACAAGAAACCGAGTTTGAGAACCACGGGCTTAGAACACCAGAAGGTCCATAGTTTTCTTTTTGATTTACAGGCTGAATTCCAATCTGACATTTAATTGAAATGATCAATTGAAAGTGTGTACGCAGATAATGGTTGTGGGAGGGCCTTCCCGTTTGTAATTTACATTTTTATCTCCAGTTTCAATCGGAGGTCAGGATGTTGCCCAAATTTAAGGATTGTACAACAATCATTCAACTTTAAAAGCAGGAGCAAATGTCTCTTTTGTATAGGTTTTCAGTATATTCACGTTCATGTTTGGTTTCTTTAAAAAGAGAATAAAACCATAAATATTTTGATAATAGTATTATGGTGCTCAGCCCAGCTTTCAACAACATCAGATTACTTTAATTAGTATAAGATTTTCCGCCTTTAGATAAACCAGTCCTTGTCATAAATAACCCCCCCCCCCCCCCTTTCACACCTTCACCCAATCAGGACACCTTCACCCTGTTGAGTAAGGTACTTACGGGGTTGCATTGTTGGGAGCTTTTGGAGCTGCAGCAGTTCGGGAGTCGAAGAGAAGAAGTCTTTCCTTGGTGTAAACCCATGACATCTGAGTTTTTATAGGTGGCTTTTTTTGGTTTCTCCTGTACGGAAACTGAAATATTCTGTCAAGGTCTGGCTTATCTCAAGGTCTCTCTCTCTTTTCCGGTAATTTCAATTTAAAGTCTGGTGTAATGTCTTCTTTATTTTTGTACATTTTAAGCAGTAAGCCTATGTTCATTAATGAATATATGATTCCAATTCATTATTCTAATTGACGGTTTTTCCTGTAAGAAAATTATTTAATCTTAAGAGACACCTGTGTATAGAGACAATGGTGTACAGAGAGAAACCGGTGTACAGAGACAACGGGGTACAGAGACGCCGGTGTACAGAGAGACACCGGGGTGCAGAGAGACACCGGGGTGCAGAGAGACACCGGGGTACAGAGACACTGGTGTGCGAAGACACTGGTGTACAGAGAGACACCGGTGTACAGAGACACTGGTGTACAGAAACCGGGGCTATCTATCTATTCATGCACTATCGCGTTTTATCTGTTTTATTGGTTTTTATCTTATTTCTTTTTATATTGTCTTTTAAATGTTCTCATTTTAATTCTTCCCTCGTTTGATGTATTTTAATTGTATTGTCAAATCAATCTTTCTTTTTTCATCATTCTGTGAAGCACTTTGAATTGCATTCAGTTGTATGAATATGTGCTATACAAATAAACTTGACTTGACTTGAGACCTGATTTGGACTTTCTTCCAGTTTGACTGACTTATCAATGAATTTGGTGGTTTCATTGATTGCCATTTTAAGGAATAATTATTAAATAATAATAAAATGTTGATCGAGTGAGGGGTTTTAGCAAGCGATACTGCTTGTGTTCAGTATTCAGATTGCTGCACATTTTAACAAGGGCATTTTTACTTAATCCTTTGTTGTATGGTGTGTATGGGGCAGGTCGCACATACGCACACACAAACGCGCACACACACACACACACACACACACACACACACACACACACACACACACAAAGGCGCAAGCCAAGATGGGCTGCTGACACTATCGGACACCAGTTTTGCCACAAACACCACAGCAATGTTGTGAAAAGATTCATTGCTACGGTATTTCTCTCACGCAGCATTTAACAAGCATGTCTCTGCTTGTGCTTTTGATTGAACTGCCTGGCCCTTTCACATCAAATTATTTAATATGCCTCATAAAACACAATTACAGCCCTATAAAACATACATCAATTATCTTGGTTAGTCCCGCTAAGTATACAAACACATAGTATATATCCAAACATGTATGGACTGGCTTTAAATTAGTCAACAAATTCTGTTGATGTATTTACAGTATTTCTCACAAGCAAAACATTTAAATCACTCAAAATAAACCTGGCTGTACACACAGTGATTCATATTTGTCTCAGCAACCATCTTGTGAAACTGATATAACCACTATGTCATAATTTCAAAGACTCTTATCACCATACAGCCTCAGAAAGATTTTTGTTCCTTGTCTACACACCATCTTCACGATAAATGTTGCACGACCCCCACCCACTTTCCTCACACTGACAAATTTTCATCAGTAAAAGAAAATTCTGGAGAGATGACGACATTTAAGTGCCTGTAGATTGAGCACTTCTGAGTTAATGCAATAATTATCTTATCCCAACATCTCATGCGACAACAATACTAAAGAACACACCTGATGAACTGCCCACTAGGGTCATTCTGGGCATTCTTTTTTTATGTGTGGGTTGTACATGTTACAATATAGCCTACCCATCCAAACCCCCCTCTCATATGCCATTGTGATCTTTGTGTGCCTATGCACTGTTAATCAAGTGTTCCCAGCTATTATATTTATTATACTTTATTTGATAGTCTAGCTTGCCTTATTTAGCCTCCAGCTGGTTTCAAATCTAATGGCCTTTTCCTTTATCTCCTTAAGTATAGACCAGACATACATGTAATCGACTGCAATGAGTTGGCCCAGAATGTGAAGACATTGTATCAACCTCAACGTTAAAAAACCTACTTTTATATGTGAACTTTGTGTGGAATTGAGTTTGAAAATAACGTTCACCTGCAAATGTCCTTGAACTGCGTGGGTGAATTGGCTTTGTTTTACTTTTGTGTTGCATTTGTTTTTGTACTGTGGTCTTGTGCGCTGTACCGTGAGTTCTGAATGAGTTCACTCAGTTGTGAAGTTGCATTATTAAAACGATGGTATCGTTTCACTGGGTCCCTAAACACAGGATCCCCTATCAAATTAGCCAAGAAAGCTATTAATTTAACAGTACACTGAGCCCGGCACGCCTCCGTGTCTGCCATGTTAATTCCCACCTCAGCTTCAGTTTCAGAAATTCCAACAGACACAGTCCTGTCAGCAGGCCCGGTGCCAGGATGAAGTGACTGAGGGGGCAGTTAAAAATGTCGAGGGGGCAAATATTTTAATATAAATGAGTACAACAACAGGTTATCATCCTGCTACGCAGTGGCGGCTGGCGCCAGTTCTTCTTCTTCTTCTTTTGTGTTTCTGGCAGGCTAGACGCCGACGTGGCGTATTGCTGCCTTTCCCTGGCCAGACACGGTACTACACCCCTCCCAGGCCCTTACACCCTAAGATGTAGGCCAGTAGTGAACATAAAGTTTGCCACTGCCCTCCCCACCTCATTCTGGTGACTCCCATGGCCCAAAAGGACCCTCAGAGATACAACTGGCTCCCCCACCCTCATTACATGAGCATACATATCTGCCCTCTCCCTCCTGTACCTCCCACACTCCAACATGACATGCTTCACCGTCTCCCTCCCCCCACAGCTACACAGACCATCCACATGTTTCCCCATCCGGGCCAGGTCCCAGGCCAGGCCACAATGACCAAGCCGAAGCCTGGTCATCATGACCTGTTCCCTCCTACCCCTTCCCAGGGCGCCCCTCTCCCCCCTAACACTCCCCTGGATCCCATGGAAATGCCTCCCTCTCGCCTCCACCTCCTGGCGCCAGTTCTCCTCGTGGGGCTCTCTCATTATTTCATTCTCATTATGGGCGGTGCCAGGAATCTTTGACTGGGGTAGCTTAGGTGGTGCTATATCCAAAGATTTTCTAATACCCTCTCTGCTATATAGTTGCTTCTCTAATTTCCACAATCACGCAACACATGCCCGCAGCCATATCCTACTAGAATTTACAAGCGTTTTGAAATTTGATGTTTTATTCAAAGTGACTTACAGAGTCAATACAATTCACTTTTATCCAAAGTGACTACAGAGTGAGTACAATAACACTATAACAGTCAGCCAACTATTTATAGTAGACTAGGCTACTAACAACAACACGTGAACACCGAATACGCTATGCGACTGCCACCACACACTCAAAAAATAATACAATTGTCCAATCTAGACCTAACATGAAAACATAAAAGTAGCCTATTGTCATCATCACATATTGCCAACATGACAAAAAATCTCTTACTCAAACTCCAACATTTGACGCGATCAATAGGCTACTACTATCAACAGGTAGCTAGGCTATCGACAGCCTAGGCCTATTGTCATTGCCAACACATATAACACATAGCCTACTACACATATAACACATAGCCTACTACACATATTACACTAACATTAGGCCTACTGTGTTAAACTAAATAATCAAATTTAAGGTTAGCCTAGACGTCTCTCATACTATAGCAGGACAATGCGCCTTGTGGTTCATGGCAAAATCATGAATGATGTCCTGCTCATCAAGGGCCCTTGCTCCTCCGGAGTTAATCGACAAAAAAGCCAGGTTGCTATTCCGAGTGACCCCGCTGTTGCTCCTCATGTAATTTTTTACACGCCATAAACAAGAAAAACTGCGTTCACAGAATCGCATTTTACCTCCGCACTTCTTAGCTGAGTATTTTCGCAGGATAGGGCGCCGTTGTCCTTCGTCTGTAGTCAAATATCAGCAGGCCCAGTGCTGCGGGGGGTAGCCTTGCTGCAGCTAGTGGCGGTGGCTAACTGCTGATCAGATGGCGGGTACAGTGGCTCTTCTTCCTCCCAATCTTACTTGCAAATGCGAATGTGCTCAACATTCCTGGCTGTCTTTGTCCTACTGTTCGACTTTTCTGACCCTGGTGTTTCTGAGGTCCCTGGTCATTTGGGGAAAAGATATTTCTCAATGTTCAGCTCGAGTTAACGTTAGATAGATGCGCTCAAAATCAACTAGCCAAGTTCGAGACGTCACCTGAGTCGTTCAAGGATCAAGGAGTAGAACGAATTTTCGGGCGTCTTCATTTGAGAAAATGTTGTCTATATTTATTCATCGACTCCGGTGTTTATAGGGGGTCAAATATGCGTGCCGGTTCTAGTGTTAAACACTTGTATCTTCGCCAATATTTTTGTTGTTTTTGCTATTTTTCTATAGGGTACATAAAACTTAAACTGGGGGGGGGGGGGGGGGGGTGGTAGCAGAAAATACAACTAGCTCCCTCGTGGCGCTGGGTTTGCCTATCAGTAACAGTGAAATATTTTATAGGGGTCTATATATTTTATATATTTATTCATCAGTAAATCTCTTAAAACCTATATGTTGTCCCTAACAACAAGAAATTCAGACAAGTTTCACATGCCTGTTTCTTATATGAGTAAAAGGAAAATATTCCTGTCCAAATCAATGAGGCCATGACAAATGGAGGCTGTTTCTTTAATAATTCCACTCTTTTAACATTACTCTATCCCCTTAAGTTCACTAATTATGGTTACCTTGTTTGAGTGAATGAAAGTTGAGGTTGTCTGTTTTGTTTTTGCCTAAAACTATCTGTAAATTTGTATTGACACCCACTAAAGCAATTGCTTTTTAACTAGTCATCCTCTAAATTTGGAAGGACAAATTGTGTTTACTCATTCTCATCACTGCAACATCCTCCTTCAATTCAGATGGCAACAAAGCAGAAAACATTTTTTTTTTGCACTGCTGAACACTTTTTCTTCTCGCTCCACAGTTCACCAGCTGGCTTCGGTCAATATGACAGAGGAGCACATGCAATGGTGTAGTCGGTGAAGGCCGGCCTCAGCTGCTCGATCGACCAAATCCACTGTTGCCTGTCGACTGGGTCCCTGCCATCTCAGGTAGTGCTGCAACTGATTATCTGCTGCCTTGATCATTTCATGAATGTGTTTTAGCAGGACAAGTCAACTTTTTTAAATATAAATTTGGGATCTCCAATCCCACCTTAATTTGGAATGTGCAGTTCATGAGCTAGTAGATTGTGCCTTTAGTTTGAAAATGTATGCTTGCATTGCAGAGCCCATGTGTCACGCTTTGTGGCAACATGCTTGGAATCAGCTCAAGAACACTTTGCAGTGTCCATTTCAGTGTAGGAACCTTTAACTGCACTAAAGGATGCCTAACTTGCGGCTGTGGCTCAGGAGGTAGAGTGGGTCGTCCGCTGATCGCAGGGTTGGTGGTTCGATCCCCGGCTCCTCCTGACCACATGTCGAAGTGTCCTTGGGCAAGACACTGAACCCCAAATTGCTCCCAATGAGCAGGCTAGTGCCTTGCATGGTGGCTGCCGCCATTGGTGTGTGAATGTGTGTGTGAATGGGTGAGTGAGAGGCCATTGTAAAGCGCTTTGGATAAAAGCGCTATATAAGTGCAGTCCATTTACCATTTACCATTTAACTTTCAGTAAGGATAATATACACTGCAAAACCCAATTTGGATCAAAACTTTGACAGCAGATGAGAAGAGAATACGTTTTCATGAAAATATTGTAGAATGTGACTGAGTACAAGCTACATAGTCAACATCACAATGACAGTTAATGAATAAAATATCTGTCTCCATAACATCAAGCAGATCCATCTTGTCTTTACTCTGGACTCAACATTTGACATCCTGAATTTTGGAGACCACAACAACAATAAACAGACATTGTAAAACTGTTTCTCACATGCCGTGCCAAAGCCAGCTGCCTTTCTTACACAAAAGGTGAGTCAGAGAGATCGATACAAGTCTGTAACGGTCTGAAAGACTTATTAGATGAGTAGTGTTTTGTCACTCGATCATTAAGAATGAGGGGGTATTTCTCTTTGCAATGTCAAACCTAACTGATGTTCCAAAAATATAAATTTTAATATGCTCGGCTCATTTTAGAGTCAGACTAGGTAAATATAATACATTTCAATGTCCTTAAAGCATAATTATCCAGTTATTCAAAGACAGTCACAGAGAGCACTGACTCAATAATACCAGGTCGCCTCACTGTTCATTTTAGATTTAATCTGAAAAGTGAGTGGAAGCACTTTGATTAATGTCCAGGCCTGATTTTGTGTTGAATGAATAAGTGATTACAGGGAAATATAATGATCCCCAGATTGCACAAGAGGACTCCAGTTCTTTCTTTTCACTCAAGCGTCATCTTTTTAACAGCAGTAGTTGTGGAGGTCATTCTTAATTCAATTTTTTCACAGGACTGCTATGGAAAATTACCACTACATTGATGCACAATGTAAGGCTAATTCTTTTAGGCTCTAATGGTGATTCCATTGGGATGGTTGTAGCTCGGGAACATGAAACAAAATAGTCTTAGTGTTTTCCCCATCAAATGTTACCCTGACAAACAGATGTAAACTTTAAAGTTTCAGACAGGAGGAAACAGCTTGTCAAGAAACATAAGGGAAAAGAAAGCAGAGAGAAATGGTATGATGTAACATGATTTAACAGAGGCATTTGTCAGTGCAAAAAGTAGATAATCCAAAAAGTAGATAATCCAAAAAGTAGATCTAAACCTACATTCATTTTAAACAAGGATGTAATAAATGTAGTAAAGCATTGTCCAAGCAGGAAAATATGGGACAGAGAACAGGTGGGAGATGCATTCGGTTGTTTATGGTTGTTCTCTACCAATAAAATGGCTTCATGTTGTACAGATGGAGATGAACATTACACCAAGCACCCTTACCTCAAAGGAGCTAAAGACTTTGGAAGACATTCACGGTTTGGAGAAACTTGTTTTTTGTTCTGAAAAACAAAAAGAAACTGATTGACTTCAGCCAGAGGTTTCAGAGCTAGGAAGGCAGATTTCACAAAACTATAGTAAATGTGAGTAGCTAATGAATGCATATTGAACTCAAGACAGCACAAACTGCATGATAAACTGTCAAACTATCAAAACATCCAACAAATAACCTGTGAGAACCTGACTTCCCCAAAAAAGTGTTTTTACCTTTCAAAAGCTTTCAAGCTCACTCTGTTTTCAAAGTGAACCTTTGTCAAAGAAATGAGATCTAACTCCCTCCTCTGGTGAATGGTTTTCACTGCTTTTATTATGTTTTTTTTCATCCCTGTGGAGAGTGCCAGACATCAGGGAAGAATGAAAGAAATATGCCTGCTTGTTATCTTACATATCAAAAACCTGTCAATGCTAAATGTCAGTCTTCTTTGTGTTTATTATTGTCAGATCGCACCTTCCTTCCCTCATCTCCGCATTTATCATTTCCTTTTTCCATTCACCTTTCAATTTTTCTGGGTTCCGCTACGGGTTTTGCTTTCACCTCTGTGATTAGGGAGTTCACCTGTCCTGCATTTCCGCTCACTATTTGTACCCCGCTTCCTTTTCTCGTCGCTTCCATGTTATTTCATGTAACATTCTAGCCGGTCTAGATATAGGTGTAAGGGCGGGTGGAAAAGAGGGACCCAGTAGCAGGCATGGAGTACCAAAAAAAACTAAGTTTAATGATGGGCAACGGTACAAAAAACAGAATCCAAAGAATGGTAAAAAAACAGGCAGAGGACAGAACCGGGAAGGCACAGCAGAGGTACAAAAACAGAATCCAAAAAGCAGGGTCGCGAGAACACAGGCAGGAGTCAAAACCAGAAAATCCAGGAACGAAAAAGAAAAAAAAAACCGCAACGAACGGACAAGGAAAACAAATACAAAAACTGACAGAAACTCAGAACAGCAGACTAGGAAGAAAACAAAGACTCAGGGGGGCGGGGGCGGCGGGGGGTGTCAAAAAACAATGACGCTATCTAAGGTGAGGAACTCACAACAAAGGACTGAATGCACAAGATATAAATACACTGAGGGAAACAAGAAACAATGAGGATCAGGTGCATACAATTAGAGAATGGAAAGCGGAAACGAGAGTCAGCTGTAGTTAATAGAGGAATCAAAGAAAGATAATTAGTGATAGAACAGGCAGAACGAGAGACAGCTGCGGCACACTATATGTTATGTCTATTAACCACAGGAAGTTTGTTTTTTATTAAAATTTATTAAAAATGTATTTTGTTTTTATTGTTCAAATTATCTTTCTCAGTAGTATTTAGTGGTTGTGAGCTACAATTATTACATTATTGTAACAAATTATTTTTATGTACATTTTATCGAGCTTAAATGTAAAAAATATGAACAGGTTTAATTATTTTTCTGTATTGGTGATAGTTTAATAAGTTACTGTCAGTGATGTTTAAACTGTGTTTTTAATGTTTTTTTTCTGAATCACTGCGAAGGTGTGGAACAATGAATTTCAATAGGAAAAATAGTCAAACCCAGTTAATGCCCCAGTGTATCCCATTATGTTTGAAATGTGTCATGGTTTGTGGGTTTTTATTTTATTTTTCGTTGCGGTTCTCGTCCTTATTTCCCTATTGAGAATCTATCAGATTTTTTTCACATTCCGTTCCGGGGTTTTGCTTTCCCTCATCATTGTTTTCACCTGTGCCTCTACCTGCGGGGTATTTCAATTTTTCACTTCCGCTTCCTCGGTGCTTCTTTGTCATTTGACATTGCATTGAGCCAGGTATAGCCAGGTACGAGCGACCTCGTGATATTAAACGCTGTTTATGTTCACGGGGGACATGCTATTAGCTTTTAGTTCAGGTATAGTTATTATTCCTCTTGTTAGCATTCTGTGCTATTTATTTTATTCTTTGCTGTTCTCTCTGAGACAGTTTTCTTTGGTTTTGTTTGTTTTACACTCTTCCAGCCATCTGTACATATATGCCGAAGGTGTTCTTTTCTTTGCTAAGTTTCCCGTTTTGGCTCCAGTATTGAGCTCAGGAGATTTTGTTTGTGTTTCACTTGTGATTCAAGTTCGCCCTGTTTTAGTGGGTTGATTTTCGTTTGGCTGTTTAGCCACAAATAATTAGTTTCCTGTCTTTTCTTTCTTTGCATTTATTTTGTTATCCCCTTTATTGGTCCTCTGCGTGAGTGACTTGTTTCTGATCCCCCTATCTTCGTGTTTGATTATCCGCCACTAAAATCCATTACAAAATGGCCATGGGTTCTTCAATATTGATCACTTTCTAAGAGGGCTAGGACTGTCAATAGGCTGCCATGTTGGCTTCTGTCTAATCACATTAGAACTCATTTGTTTGTGTCAGGCCCCCCTATGGCTATCGATAGCCTGCTCTGTGGTGTTCCCTTTTACCTGTATCCTTGACCTGACAGCTGATCCAAGCTGGTTCTGGTACTCTGTCAACCTGTAGCCAGCAGTGTTTTTAGCTCTGTTAGAAAATGCACAGCTGTGTGAGCAAATCCCATAAAACTTCTGCGTATTTCTAGCCAGCGTAAATGGAGAAGTTGTTTTGAAGCGGTAAATGCATATTTATTTTGATCATAGGATTTGAGGGTTGGCCTAATTTTTCTGATGAAGTAAGCTTGTTTTTGGCTTGGGCAACACAATGCCAAAAAGAGTACAAAACATGAGCCCTGGTAAGAGGAAGCTATTTACATTTTAAAAAGTCAAAAGCAGCTTGTGGGGTTAATTGTACTGCCGCTTACATGCATGTTCTTTTCTCAAGTGCAGTGGCTTGCTGTTTTGCTCTAGTACAGATGTGGCTCAGTGAGGCCGTGACTACCGTGATGACTCAAAACCTCCATCCATGGACGTTGATACAACTAATTATACACCTGCAGGACATCTAGCTACAGTCCATTCTGGCACAGTCAGTATTTGATTCAGAACACATTGCATATTGCTATGCTAAAAACAAGTGCCTAGGCTGGACACACCTCCTGGGCAGCCTATGGCAGCCTTTATTTTGAAGGTCTTTAACAATGCACCTCTTAATGCTGTAGTCCATGAGCATACGGTGGTGTGGCCTTGCTTGTGGCTGTGATAGTGGGGACGTAGACATAGGGCTGCCCCTTGGTATACTGAGCCATACTCCATCATTTATACATCATTTAAACGGCTGTGCCCAAGAGTTGGCACAAGACAATTTTAAGTTACTTTACTGTTACCACCGAACTTACACATTTAATTAGAAGCAGAAATTAATCACTTGTGCATGACTTGGGCGCGTTATGCTACCCACGTAATTCAGTTCACATTCCACAACTTGAGCTGTATATTTATTGTGAGAAACTTAACTCCACAGAACTGGCAGTGAACTTGGTGGCTTGCTAATGTGCCGCTTGAATGTGTCTAGGAAATGTGGAGGCTTAAGATTTCTTTTTATATAGCCTTATTTTGGGTCTGTAATGTATTTATTTGTGATTTAGTTCTGATGTGAATTGCAAGCTTGGGGGCGTACTGCAATGTTTTAAATTATGCATTTATATAGTACTGGGTCTATAAAGCTATGACAAGGAGGAAATAAAAATCTAAAAAGATTAGTTGTTTTTCAGACTAACTGTGACTGTTTCTGAATGTAAGAACAGCTTTCTCTGTATCTGGAATGCGAAAAAAGGAGTGACGGTAAACCAGAGGATGCGTCACATTTCCCTGTAGCACCCCCTACAGTTGCAGTTACACTGCATTGAAGTCAGCTCTGTAAATCTCCCAACTGCAGAATACAACCTCAGCATCTATGTGATTTACTCCCCCTGAGCTGGACCCATTCATTTACTTAACGCAGAGCTTTGTACTTCCTGTTTTTTTTTACCTCTGCATTTGTTTATTGGCTCACATCATACATCTTCTCTTCATTTTTTAATACAATTTTGTGGAGTGGAGTTCTTTAGGTACTTCCTTGTCCTTTTCTGTTCAGCTTTTGAAATGCACTCATCAATCTTTGAAGGCTATGAAATATTATCCATAAGAAACATTTTTTATGAAGATGGGATTTTTACAATATGCAAAGCTGATGACAGTTTGAAAACAGAAGAGAAATACCAATCCAGAAAGCAAAATAATCTGTTTTCTTTTGGCACGAGCTTGTGAATCTATCTAGTGAGATACCACACATATCACCATTTCCGTAAAAGTGAGCATACACAGAAAGAAACTGGCTCGTGTACAGACTTATTAAATTTATCCCTGTTTTTTTATTTCCTTAATTAACAAGAAATTGATTTTTTAATACAGAGAACAATACAAAATCACATGCATGTGTGTGATTGTGTGTGTGTGTGCACACGTGTGTGTATATACACAGACGGGTGACAAATGAAAGGAAAAACTGGTCTAGTGGCTCTGTTATGCTGTGGGGGGCATTTTCCTGGCATGCTTTGGGTCAACTTGTCCCCCTAGAGGGAAGGGTCACTGTAAATCAATACAAAATTATTCTGAGTAATCACCTTTATCCTATGATGAAACATTTGTATTCTGATGGGAGTGGTCTATTCCAGGATGACAATGCCCCCATCCACAGGGCACGAGAGGCCACTAAATGGTTTGATGAGTATGAAAATGACGTGAATCATATGCTATGTCCTTCGCAGTCTGAAACCAATTGAACACCTATGGGAGATTTTAGACCGACGTGTTAGACAGTGCTCTCCAAATGAGGGAATTACTTTTGTAAGAATGGTGTTCCATCCCTCCAGTAGAGTTCCAGAGAATAGAATCTAAGCTAGACTAGAGGTAGAATCTATTCCAAGGCACATTGAAGCTGTTCTGGAGGCACATATGTATGAGTATATGTTTATAATGTTCTGTAGTATGAAAATGCTAACATTATTACTAAACAGTTAACAGTTGTTAATGAAATTTAGATAATTATTTTAAGTTGAGTTATTGCGGTCCCCTTATAAAAAACAATTGGTGGTGGAACTGGGGAGACAAATTAATGAAAATGCATTTCAAACCATTACTGTAATTAGATCGAATGTGCCAAGGTAATAAGATAAATTAAAAAAACAAAATTTACAACAGAATCGTACAATTATTAAATTAACTTGCTTGCTCGCTACCCCCAACTTGCAAGGATTCCCTCCTGGTGAGCCTCATGGGAGTTTGTGCTCCTGCCCTTTTTGAAAGGATGATAATAAGGATAATGGCCCCCTCCCTTTCCCGCACAGATGAATAGGGCAGTCTCAGTGTAAAGACAAGGAATCAGCTGCACAAGCAATATGGTTTTGCATTTTGCACAGGATTGATCTAGTAGTGTCTTGTTCCTTTCCAGCTGTTTTTTTACGAGAAAACCGGAAAATCAGGAATATCAGCACTATTGTCTGCATATTAGCCACTCTGCCGTTTCCATACCCCATACAGGGAACAGGGAACAGTGCAATTTCGTGGTCAGCAAACAGGCACAGCACTTCCAGAAATGTGTTACTGACAAACCATTATTTATAGGTCCAGCCACTATACTGCTGAAGTATTTACACTGTTGATGCTTCTCCATCTCTCTCTCGTGTCCCTGTATGTCCACCCATTCCATATTCTCTTTCTTCCTCATGATGTGGTCATGACAACATGTAGAAACCTTTTTTCCACAAGTCAAGTTCCATGAGTCTTATGGGCCAATGAGATGGTGAGGGGGTCTCAGTTTAGGCAATAACATTCAATCTACAGGACAAACATATTTAGAGAGAGATGAAAAAATGAAAGATGGTTTGTGGAAAAATCTTATTTTTAAATTTTAATTATCAGGGAGATACCAGAAATGATATAGTAAAGAGATATGCCAACCGCATGAATATCAGGTTTAACCCCCAGGGGGCGACTATGAGTACTAAAACTGGGCTAAACCATAGACTGTATAAAAATATGAACAAAGTCACTGGTCTTCATGGTCCAGACACAGTATGATTGACAGTTCGGGGTGGAGAAGCCCATGACCTGACCAAACCCACCATTTTTCAAAACGAACTTGCGGTAAACTTCCTTAAGTTGCTAATGTTTTATAATATAACATTTAATCCTCGATTTTACTCTGTCATTTATTCGCATTGAATGTGTGGTATTCGTCACATAATTAACGTTCATTCACTTATTTTCTATTTATATTCAGCTAACATCAGCTAATTTGATTAGCTAGATAGCATACCAGCTGAGCTCGGTAGCCAAGCTTGACGCACTGCATCACCACACATGGACGAACATAGGGTAATGCTGTTGCCATGATCGATATTGAAGGTCAATCAATCATATTATAAATGTCCCTAGCACCGCTAGAAAGGTAGAAAGCTGTCCCCATAGTCTTAAATGAGCAAACCACCACTGTCTTTTTGGCTAACCGCTAATTAACTCGACTGTGACAGAGCAGTCTGTCCGCAGCTTGAAACCCCGTTCTGAAAACTGTTCCAGATAAAGTCGGCATTGTAGGTTAGTGGGTTCACACGCTAGCTAAAGCATAGTAGCCTACATTACATCATAGCTGGTATTAACTTTCATCTGCATCCTGTAAGCTAATCCCAAACATTGCAAACATTTACAAATGCAGACTCCGTATTCTTTTCCGATAAATTGTTGGTTTTATTTTAAACGTCCCCGGATTGAGTCAGTACAAACATACTGCAAACACTTTGGCTCTATTTTCCGCACATTTTCATAATTTTTGGGACCAAAAAAAAATTATCCAGGCGTAGAAATGTCTGGTTAGGTTTCGCTCATTACATAGATGGTATATAGGCCTAAACAACCAAATAACTTTTAGTTAGGCTATTGTTCATAATAACCGCCCGAACCTGTCCTCTTATTAAAATGTTTTAATACCCACCAGTTACAGTCTATGTCTAGCTGCTGTCTGTTCGAGTTAAACTAACGTTAGCTGCTCTTAGGACCTAGCTAGTTGGAGAAGCTGGCTAGTAACGTTAGTACCCTGTCCAAACGACACAATAATTAAAAGAATCTGCACATGGATAGGCATTAGACGAAGGAAAAATGTATTTCTTGTGTGAAAAATGTATTGCCTTAGTATTTTGACAACATTGCTGCCATTGATTACATGGTGAAAGACCTATACTGGAGCCAACCACAGTGGCGCTAGTGAGCAACGGCACAATGGCCGCTCCCAGCCCAACCAGAAAGTGAGATTCAAAACGAAAGCCCGGTTTTGGCCCTTTGGGCTAAACAGAGGAGAATGAACCCAAATCTATGAGATAATAATTTTTTATTGTAACTTGGAGAAAATTTGCAGATAGCTGATAAGAAAATATGCTTTTCTACACACTTAGATTAATGAAATCTTGAACCATTTAGAAAAAAAATGAATAATTATCTGGTTTTGCAAATTCGGTCATGAATATTTAACGTGAGACACAAAAACAAGAAAAATGGCACCACTGCCAGCCAAAATCGGCACAAGAATGGCAACTATTTGGACGAACAAAGTACTAGCTAGTACCGGCGGTACATCACCTTATATCTTATAGACAATCTGGTTTTACCAAGAATTTTCTAGAAGCTTCTAGAGAATATCTGGTTTTACTGAGCATGTGAGCGCTACTGGCTAGTTGGCTACTGCTAAACAGGACGAGATTGTTGACTGAGAACCGGCGAACTCATGAACATTGCGTAGCATCATTGCTAGTGGAAATGTTTTGAAAGTGAGGTTGTAACACAACCTTCGATTGCATGTAAACTTATAATTATGTATTCATTATCAGCATTAGGCCGTGTAAGATTGCCAGTAATACTCCAGTTACACAAAAATATTTGAAATCGACTGTGATGATAAGTTTATAGCATTTAGCTCCATTCACCTCCATGTATTTTCCAGATTCTATCCAGTCATTGGAGTTGGCAAGGCTTTCTTTCTCTATGGGCTTTGGAGATACTGTCAGGTAGTCTGCACCATTGTACATTCTGACTCTGGAATACAAAGAATACAGGACCCTCACATAACACACTACCTAACACTACCTGACAGACTGTTCTCCACACACACACATATGTTTATTTGTAGTTGTTGTAAAGACTGCAAAGGGAAATGCTCTGAAAAAAGTATCCTGCCGCTGTCATAAATAATGTAGAATCTGCCTGTTTTGTGTGGCGTGGGGCTTATTTTACCCAGCTGCCTGCTCCCTCTGCTGCTCTTGTTACGTAAAGTCCATATTCCATTGACACAGTTCCAGCTCAGCAGAGCGCCTCACATTATCATGCTATCGCGCTATTGCATATCATGAGCCAGCCATTGTCTGCTGAACAAGCTCTGGAATACAGACAGGGCTTTTTGTCAGGTGATTTAAGCCTGACGCAGTGTGCCGTGACTGAAAGAGAGAGCCGGATCAGACACGTGTCAGTGAAAACAGGGCATCACAACTCAGGCATGCCTAACCTGAGACAAAGTGATTTCCAGTCTGTAGAAAGCCTGTAGTATGATTGGTCCTGTGAGCATTCGCACAGTTTGCCATCTCAGGAAAGATATTGTTTGGTGAACTGTAGCCATCTGCTGTCTGTCAGTTATGAATGTAAACATAATTTTCTCTCGAGGGGCTCGCACACACATTTTGATGAGGATAGTATCCAGTAATCTCTTTTGTTCTGGTAAAAGTTGGTAATGATGGTGACCCAGGAAAGAAAACTACCAGCTATTGTAACCTTTAAGAAATTTCTTAGTTTGTGACTGACAATCTTTAAGTAGGTCTTTGCATCTTAGAGAGAAACTGCACAGCACAAACAGCACACACCCACTAGGAAGCAGTGCAGATCCCAGGATAAAGAGAATGAGGTATTTGTAGAGCTGCTAAGAGGACACAGGTCAGCACTTCGATTGAGAGGAAGTGTGATGTTTTCATTAACAGGTAAGGTGTGATGCAGTCTATTCTTTTCAGATCCTCCGATACAAAAATAATCCATTCTGGAGAGCACATTCACACATTACCATCTGTAGTCTTCTGCGGCTCCATTTGCACTCGGAATATAGACACTGGTGCAAATGTGAAACCTTGGTGAACTTTCTACCATAATCTTGCAAGGGGCCAGCACTGAGGTGTGTGTGTGCACATGGTTGTGTGTGTGTGTGTGTGTGTGTGTATGTGAGTGAGCCAGCAAGTGAGATATGGTCTGCTCTTCTAACTGTGATATAATAAATTAGCTAGGTTCCTCCGCTATGACCTGGCCTCAACAGCATTCATGACCTTACGTCCTCTTCCTGTCCCTGCTGTCTGCTCATTTGTTCTACATGTAAAATATTATTGTGGTCCTCACTGGGGAAGACCTACATACAACATGTCAGACACGGAGTCTGGAAATGCAGACCTCTGATTGGCCGACAAAAAATTCTGTGATTGCAAGGGTTGTTCAGGGTCACCCACTGTCACTATCAAAATCAGCTTGGTACCCTCTCCCATTTTAAAGTTATTTGAGATGCACAGACCAGGCGAAGTGCAGATGAGCACACAAAGAGTGTCATACAGTCAAGCCGGAAAGTCTGAACACCCCTTTCACCTTCTCCACATTTTATTTCATTACAGACATATTCTACAATAGAGTTAATTTTTTTGTCTCAAAATTCTACACAAAATAGCCCATAATGACAAAAGTGAAAACATGTTTTTAGAAATTTTTGCAAATGTATTAAAAATCGAAAACTGAAATCTTTCATTTACATAAGTATTCATACCCTTTGCTTTAGCATATTTTTAAAGTATCATATTTAATATTTGGTCGCATATACTTTGCATGCTGTTACTTCCTGAAGTCTGTGACTCATCAACATCAAAAGACTCTCGATAACTTGTTTCCAGGTACTGTTACAAGCGATACTATAAGCTCTCTGCATTTGAATGGATCTCTATGGGAATTGGGGGGTGAGACTAGATTCAGCTGTAAATTACACTGGTACACTATGGAACACATGGCTGGCTAAATGACTGTAAGTCATCAAGGGTCTGAGCTATCGAACGATGCATATTCTGGGGCATATGCATGGACCTGGTCCACTAACAGTAACATAGTTATATCTACATTGCCACATTGTTGCCATTTTGCCTCAACAGATGAATTGTAGGGTTTCTTGTCTTGTAACATTTACATAGCTATCTTTGGCCCTGATCAAAGTAACAGTCCCCAGTAGAGTGCTGCTAGATAAATACAAGAACATTTCTCCCATGCAGATTTAGGATACTGGTTCTGAGAGGTTTCATGGCTAGTTTTAGCCAGGCAGCACGACGAAGAATACATCCGATGCTGCTTTACTCGTTTTACTTTGACTTGGTGGCTGGCGCGCACTGTAAAATCAACACAAATGAACAGAGCAATCATAACTTGTAAATCCCACACAAGCGCAAATAATCGTCCTCTGCTTCAATGGCAAATAGCCACCACCCTCTCATCACCTCTCCCACTCCCAGGAATTCTCTCTCCCATTGGATGAGTGTGTGAAAGGTTGAATGAAACAGACACACATACTAGAAGGAACTAGGCCTGTACCCCTGAGCATAACTTGATTTGCCTCAATATTATACTCTATATCAAACTATATCAGGGTAGTATGAAAAAGTATAAACTGTGTAAGTTGCTCTTGATAAGGGTTTCTGCTAAACAAATAGTAAATTCCAAATCCACTTTCCATGGGCGAGTTGCTACTGAATATTTCTATTGCCATTATTCTGGATAAATATTGAAATACTATTAGAGCTGTTGTAATTTCAGCATGTTAACTGCAATAAAGAACAATAGTTCCTCTCTAACAGAAGACACCACAGCCAGGCCCTTCTGATATCTCATTTTGGAGGAACCACAGTGGATAGGATTCCCATTTTGTGTAAATATCAACCATAGCTAGTTTTATTAATACAATTTATTACATAATATTGCATTTAAGGGAGAGAAAGAAAAAGAGAGAATGTCTGAGTGAGAAATAAATGCTGCGGTTTTAGGCCCACATGCATGGCTCTTTTGTTCCACACAACTCCCACGTGCCTTTTCAAAGCCCTTGTGAGGCCAATTCTTGCATGTTGCAGTTGCTGGGCAACCCACCAGATTTCCAAAGACAGACATACTTGATATCCACTCCAAGAAGTCCTTCACAATACACACACACACTTTCCAGCCATTTCAGACTTTTCATATTGAATAACACTAGCAAACGACGGACTCGTTTCATAATCATAAGAGTCTGTACACAGGGTCATGTAGTTAGGTGAAACAGTGAGAACCCCAGTGAGGCAGCTGAACAGCCTGTAAGGTAGAGACTGGGACCCTACTGTGTGGTCTTGGGGTTAAAAGCACAACTGAACTTTAGTAGAACTTTGGGTTGTGTAGTTACCTGGCCATGATACGAGTCCAAATGGTGATGAAATATGTTCGTTAGTTGCTCTGTGCTCCCCTGGGATGATAATCCAGAATAGGGTATTTGTCGCTCTCCGTTCACTTCTATGGCGCAGCTATTTGGACTCTTGGCCAGGTAACTACACAACTCAAAGTTCTACCAAAGTTAAGTTGTGCGTTAAGGCAGATACTCAAATCTGGCCATCAAAGTCAATAGTGCTGGGGGGGGGAATGAAAACCAGCAATACTATTGGCCCTGAGGGTCTGATAGGAGTATCTCTATGAAAGGCTCTGAAAGCTGTTAACAGACTAAATAGCAAGCCGTCTAACATTCGTAAACCAAAGCAAGACACGTCCTGTACTGAGAGAACAAGATGGAAATGCGATACCCGGTTTGGTATCCTATTTTGAAATGGCTGAGAAAGATTGCAGTAGCTATAACATCACTCTTTCACTGGTGTCACCCCCCCCCCCACCCCCACCCCCACCCCACAAAAGAAGACCAAACATTAATCCTTTTATAAAGTTCATGGTCTTTTATTGGAAAAAAAAAAAGAAAAGACTAGCATATACAACTTGGAATGAATGAAAACTGTATTCAGATGAACAGCTTTGAAGACTTTTTTTGTGCTGAAATCCTAAATCCTGTAAATACACAAGACCGTTCCACACGCTCCTGCCATTATCCAGAAAAACAGAAGTCGTTAACGTGAAGGTCAACCACTTTTTCTCGCCGAAAGAATGACTCCATTTTGTAAAAGGTCACAATCAGACACAATCACCCCCACACAATTCCCATCCTCCTCCCAGGAGTGCAATGCACAACAAAAGACAGTCTTTTTAGATACCCACATGCCAAACAATTATTATTTTTCTTTTACTTGCCCCCACCGCCCCCACCACCCCCCCATTTCTATTCTATTTTCTTTTATTTGTATTGTTGGAACACACAGCAAGGTCTCATTCCACTCCAGCACCAGCACCACTTCCAAGTTTCCATCACCGAAGGTGAACTGCTCCATCTCCCAGTGCAAACCATGTAACCATACCGACAATACGCCACTTCCTGCCGAATCAGCGTGGTTTTTAATATTTTTTTGTTTTTATTTTTTTAATTGGCCGCAGAGTGCCCCAGCCACAAGCTGCATGCATTAATAAAATAAGAGGAAAAAGAAAATGGGCCCAAAGATGAGTGCGAGCAGGTGAAGCGAAAGCGCTTCCGGTCTGTTTTAAGGTAGTGCAGGCATTGGGGAGGAGACCACTAACCATTTCATGCAGATATTTTGTTTTTTTTTGTATCTTTTTCTTTCTGTGGGAACAGAAGTTTTTTTCCTCAACATTCAATCTTGTTTTCTATACAGAAACAGTATGAATAAATGAACATTTTTGCAAGAGGTAAGTAAAACATTTGACTTTTTTTTTTTTTCTTCTAAGAGGGAGAGGGAAGGGTCAGGAAAGCTTCATTTTGCAGTCATCATTTGTACAAATTCTGCAGAGAGAAGAAATTTGTGTAAAAATAGTTTCTTTTGAAAGAAAGCCAAAACATAAAGGCTACTTATTAAGTGTCATATTCATTTTTCAATCAAAGTGAAAGAGTCTTAAAAGGTTCAGAGATAAATTAGCTACGGCTCACATGCTCATTTGCTTATTGATCCCATAAAGTATTTTCCCAGAACCCCTCACTGTGAACATACCATACAAGACCTGGATTTACAGTGTATTTACAGGTGGAACATCACTTAACTGGCCCACACCTCCACCCCCAGGTCCCAAAGGTCATTTACAGGCCACAGTCAGCAGGCCTCTATACAGAAAGGAGGAACAGACAGGCGCTGCATAGCAGTGGTTACCTTCGTAATTGACCTGACCGTCGCCATCAATGTCCGCCTCTCTGATCATCTCGTCTACCTCCTCGTCTGTTAGCTTCTCTCCCAGGTTGGTCATGACGTGACGGAGCTCGGCTGCACTGATGTAACCATTTCCATCCTGGCGAAAGAAAGAAAGGCATATAGCAGGAGAGAGGGAACGAGAGAGACTGAATCAGCTCGAGATCTGCTGTCCTTTAGGCCAGCAGCACCAACAGCAGGACGCAGTCGCTATGAGAACGCACCTTGTCAAATACCCGGAAGGCCTCGCGGATCTCCTCCTCGCTGTCTGTGTCCTTCATTTTCCTGGCCATCATGGTCAGGAACTCTGGGAAGTCGATGGTTCCATTGCCTGAAAAAAAAAAGGAGATACAGTCAGCTACACTGGAAGACCGATCTAAGGGGTGCTTAACCACTCACACACGTTAACCCTGTGGATGTGAGGCAGTAGCTGCCCTCCGTCACATCAGTTTCTCAGTTTCTCCGTTTCTTGTTTTTGTTGGTGCTTTGTGTGGAATTTTTTGTATCTTTTATCAAGCTCTGTGATGGAGGTAGGGCTGCACAATTAATCACATTTTAATTGTGATATCAATACTGGCTTTCCACGATGACTAAACAAGAATAATCGAGAATTTTTAAAGAACAGTCTGTTTACGAATGAAAACTCACTTTACTGGACTTTCTCTGGCGTTCTATATCAAATCAAGCACTCCTATTTGACCTCCCTCACAGTAGAGGGTTAGGGTTAGAAAATGTGAAAATATAAGCATTATTCTGTTCATTCAAAATGTTAAAGTGGAATAAAAGTATTATTTTCCGAAAACCAATGAATTATCGTAATCTCAATATTGACTAAAATAATTGTGATTATAATTTTTGCCATAATCGTGCAGCCTAGACAGAGGTAGAATGCAGAATGCACCAACAATCCGTATTTTAAAAAGTGTCTTCGCTTATTTGTCCAGTCTACTAGATTGAACCCAGAGTGCGGAGACGGACCCTCGAGAGTGAGAGATTCGGGTGTGATCTACTGATCTACTGCTGCCAGCAGAACTGACCTCATTCTAGGGAGCAGGGGTTGGGGACAGCTCTCACATTGCCAGCACTTACTGCACACTAACCCTGAGTGCAGGAAAATGTAATTAAATTTAATAAATCATCTTGAGATCTGGGGATTGAGCAATGCAACCTTCTGGAAACTCGGGTTCAAGTCGGGGTGTCCCAATTCCCAAACTGGGAGTCTCAGCAAAATTTTAAACAGTTTCCTTTCAAAATACATTTTGTTAATATAAATAAATAAAGTAAAAGATTCATTAATTAAATTAGTCTTTTCTGTACTCAATGCATGTCATATTTAGATAATTTCTTACACATTTAAGATATGCTAAACACATGTCTGATATGGATAGTTTGTCACATTTTACACATCTCTCAATATGCTAGTGTGTTAAAACAGACACTGCAGTGGCTGCTGAATAAAAGTGTTAAAAGATTAACCATTGATCCAGTGGAAAGGTAGAAACCCCTTGCTTACTTGACCTCCATAGTTCTAAAAAATGAGGTCTGATCAAGCTTTGGATGATTTGACAAATAATTAATTTATCACTTAATGAATGGTAAGTTTTTTATTTTTTTTTAAAATTTGTAATGTAATTGTTCAACAAAGGATAGTACAGCAAATCAGGAAAGTGTCCGTTAGTAATTAGTAATATGGACAAGAAGGGAGCAATTCTATTGATTTTTATTCCTTTATTAAGGAAGCTGCCCTGAACATATTCAAGGAAGAATTAAAAATATGCTGAATAAACAAGTTCACAGGTGAGCAAACATGGCTCCAGTATTACATAATTCTATAATACTGCACAGCTGATTGAATGCAGCACATCAAAATAGATCAGATCAGCAGTCCATTAACATCAAACCTAATTAACTGTGAGCTCAGCTGGAATAAAGGGCTGTCATGCTACGGAATGTCCCCAGAAGCAGGACTGTGACAAATGATGACCTCATCACAAGGGCCACACTGGCGAAAATAACAGCTGCTAATCGGCTCTTTGTCTTCCGCCCCTCATGTCAGGTACGCGGCAAAGCCTGTGTTTAAGTGCAGTGGATCCAAGGCGACTGACCCCTCCACCACCCTATCTATTGTGTAGCCCTGCCCTGCAGCTAGCCCTGCAGCTAGCAAACCGCTGCACGCACGCATTCCCCAAAAACAATTCCCGGGGTTACAGAGCCCGAGAAAGGCCACATTTCTGAAAGACAGCGGACGTGCAGAGCCCGAAAGGGTGTTCGTTCCCCCCCCCCGTTCTGTTCATTACCAGGATTACCGTTTAACCTACACCAAAACAAAGAGCAGCTTGCAACAGACTGACACAGGCAACCGATAAATTCATAATATTGACTATTTATTGAGAACGCAGAGATAGTTTTTTTACATGTTTGTAATTTACTGGCTTCTTAGAATGCTCCCATCTAGAATGTTTTTGTAACATGCCATCCATTTAAGCAGCTGGATATTTTACTGACAATTCTGGCGATTTATAACACGCTCAAGGGTGTGGTGTCAGTAGCCCATCTGGGAATTGAACCTTTAACCTCAGGGTTACAAGCCCAGAGACAGAGACACAAACTCATCACCGTTTCCACGTGGAGATGGAAGGGCTGCATTTACATTTCAGTTAAAAGCACTCCCAATCTCGCTCTTGTCTTGAGCTATGGCAATGGGATTTTAACCCTGTACACCTGACCTGGGGACTCAAGGGTTATCTCCATTACAGGCATTTACAGAAACTCCCAGACTTTGAGGGGACGGTCTAGCCCCACATTGAGTGTTGCTAGACAGGGAAAAATAGAGCACACTGACAGAGAAATGTTTGCTACTCTTTTGACTCCCAATTGAAAATTATGCTGCATATAGGGGAAAAAATAATATTTAAAAAACAGCTGGGAAAAAGATGCTGCACTTATAGCACATATCATCATTTTGTAAAGGCCTGCGCATGTTCACTGGGGACAATCTGACTGAATACTATTAAATACAACTCCAGAGTTCATCCCTCCAAACGGCACTCTTGTAAAATAACAGGCATGTTATCACGGTGATTCCATGTTTGAGACGCACACTTCAAAGCTGTAATGTTGACTGTACAGAAAGTAACACGTGCGAGTAATTTATATCTGTACTGGAAGTAATAGAGCACAAGCTGGTTTCTGAATTCTAATTTGATCGACCTAGAAAAAGAGCAGGCCTTGATAAAAACCTTCACCCCCCCCCACTCAGTACTCGTACAGAACAGTTTGTTCTCGAACGATGGCGCTTAAATTACCGCTCCACTACTTCCCGGCGTCTCTCCCCCGTGGAAACGCGTCCCAAACGCCCGGCCGTCCTTGGGAGTCCACGGCGCACGCGGCGGAATTTCTCAGGTGAGCACGTTTTCACTCCCACTCGCTCGGGAGGAAGAAAGCAGCACGTCGCCCGGTCAATAGGACACTCAGTCAAAACAGCTGTGTGTGTGTTTCCATCAGAATGCAGTGAAAACAGCCGTGTGTATGTATTTCCAGCCGAATGCAGTGCCATAAACAGCTGTGTGTGTGTTTCCAGCAGAACGCAGTGCCATAAACAGCTGTGTGTGTGTTTCCAGCAGAATGCAGTGCCATAAACAGCTGTGTGTGTGTTTCCAGCAGAATGCAGTGCCATAAACAGTGCAAGCTATGCGGGATCTCAGCAGGAGGGGGGCAGGGGGAGTTCCACTCCACCTGGGAATCTTTATTTATTTACATGACTCACTATTTTACATGCCTTATACCGTATACTTGGCAGAGACCCTAATACAGACCTGCTTGCATGGTTAACATCTGCATGTGTCATCAATTCGAACAGACGGATGGGTTTGCCGTTAGCGATTCAAGTTACGCCGATCTCTCTTTTTGTTTGTTCCTGTTTTTAGGCGCAACAGCGGCAGCCCACCAAAAGAAAATCGAAACCACAGCCATCCGGTTACATGGCCAGCTCTACCATTACCCACTACGCTGCCCTGTATAAGGAAGTTAGCTCATACATCTCACACCCAATCAGGGCATGAAATTAACTTTTTCTACCCACTGGCCAGAGTGGCTTGTGGATTGAAAAATCACCAATGATTTTCAACATTTTACCAGCCAAATTAACTTTTACAATATAACACAACATGCTTGGTTACCTGCCGAAGTGGCTGATTGAGTTGAAAATTTTACCAGCCACAATCAAAATTTTGCCAGCGTTTGGCTGGAGGGAGGTGCCAATTTCACACCCTGTACCCCATGTAATGGTCCTGCCGGGAGGGGGGGCGGTTTAGAGATAATTTGGGTAATTTTGAGTACTGTACATGCGCATCACGGTGAGGATCGGCACTCACCATCGGCATCCACCTCATTGATCATGTCCTGAAGCTCCGCCTCCGTGGGGTTCTGTCCCAGTGACCTCATCACCGTGCCCAGCTCTTTCGTTGTGATGGTGCCATCGCCGTCCTTGTCGAATAAGGAAAAGGCCTCCTTGAACTCTGGAATCGCAGGGGAGGGTTGAGAAAGAAATATTCACTCGAGCCGGACAACGCGTCATGCGTGTGACTGCGATGTTTCATCTCACCATGTGTCAACACAATTTTGCACTGGGATACTATTTTATAGTCGGTTGATATATTTTTAGATCAGGTTAATATAATATATTAAATATCGAGGCCAGAAGCTAAAATTTCCATTGTCTGCTACTGTCTAGTAGTGTCTACTGAGCTATAATTAACAGAGAGATTATTCCCCTGAACAAATTAAAATTAGTACTTTCTACATGATGAGAAAAATAATTGTGATTTATGCACCATCCAGATCAAGCAAGCACACCGCTGCAACAGAAATGCATGCATTCATTTATTAATTTTTTGTTCTTAAATACTTACCAGCGATTTGTTCCTCTGTTAATTGGTCGGCCTTTGGGGGGGGGGGGGAGGGGGGGAGGGGGGAGAAAAAGATTCATATGGTTGATTCATATTCTTTGTGTTGCGTACATTTATTTTTGATTTCAGTTTCTCCCATGCATGAATGCACACAGTCAAACAGGCTAAAAGTTTGTGTAGAGAACAGGAAACATGCTGATATTAAAAACAGAAGTTTGCACCATAACGCCCGTCTCCAATCTGCGTTGAATTGTACAAAATATGGATTGTTTCCTTCCGTTATACTGAATGGTATTCTGTACGTCGCAAACTGATTGGTGGAGGGAAAGCAAGGGAGCCTGGATTGGCTGGGGACAGCAAACGAGAACACTTTGGCCAACGGTGCACAAATTCAAAGTAATCCGACACTAGCTGCCACAGACAGCAGGCGTACCAGCACCTTTACAAACGGATGACTTCTCCAAACGGCATGGCAACCGCCAGCTTCATTCAACCCTGAGGTCAAATGCCAGGTCACGCTAAGCCATGCACTGCAGAACTCCACCCTGTCTGACAGTATTCTCCATCTCTATTAAAGAGAACCAACTCATGACAGCCAGGTCGTTTTCCAAGGCATAACACGATTGGACCACGTACCTGAAAACACTTTACTAAACAACCAAAGCACCTGAATGGATCCATGCTAATTTGTCAGGTCAGTCGCCAGGCTTTGGGTCCAACTGGCCCGTTTCTTTCCCGTCGGGATTTGGCTTTTCTCAGTATTCCTGTTGTCCCACAGACTGAAGCACCAGTTCTGCACCATTCTACACGGCCCCAAGCGTGGAGAAGTACACACTGACCAGCCTCCCATTCTCTGACCACACTGGACTGTCTGCCCACCCTGTCCGTTGCTGAAAGCTGGGCTGAGTTCTACATTACGTCCCACAGAGCCAGGAGCCAGAGACTGAGATCACAGAGCCAGTTAGACTGGGGCTTTCGAGAACTGGTTACTGGTTGCAGAATTTGTTTGTTCAGCTGTATATCTAGCGAACAGTCTCCCCCTCACCTCGCCTGTCCACATCCTGTGAATGTCCACGATACTGTACAACAGTCAGGCGCTGGGCTTTCCAGGCTTCCAACACACAGTTCCTGTTACAGCTAGGGATGGGTATCGTTTATATTTTCCTGATACCGGTGCTAAAATGATCATTTTAAAACCGTACTGGTGCCTGAACCGATACCTTCTTTAAAAATAAAGGGCAAATGACGACATTAAAGAATGTCTTTTTTATTGCAAAGACAAAGAAATTTAACAATACATACATTCTTAACTGTTTAAATTATACTTATAGACCGTTTTGCTTTTGCCATTTTGACCGAGTTTAACGTTTGCTAGCTGTGACTAAGAGTCGACAGAGCGTGTGTAACGTTAGCGCGTGAAGGCGTGCAGCGGAGGCATGGGTGAGCGATGTTGCCTGTGTCTGCCGTTACGGAGCACTGGAGGGCAGCAGAAGAAGTGGATATTTAAATTGGCGGCTCAGGCATTGTATTTTACAGTAGCACCAAAATGAAATCGCCGTTGCGATTAGGTCCTCTAGGTACCGGACTTATGGGAACTGGTGCCATAGTGGTACCGGGTTTCAGTACCCAACCTTAGTTACAGCCCACGCGACTGTGGGATCACTCGCTGTGATAGAGGGCAGGGGGCCAGGGCAATCCCACAGTACTTTAAAGGATATACTCCTGTGACCCACTTCAGCTGGTGAGAGAGCTCATTCTAAAGGGGGCATGGGGGCGAGTGGGGGGGGGGCAACAGGACACTGCGTCAACTCTGCCTCTCCGTGTCCCTCTGCCTCTCCGTGTCCCTCTGCCTCTCCGTGTCCCTCTGCCTCTCCGTGTCCCTCTCTCCTTCACTCTACATCCCTGACTTATCCATTATTTCCCTCCCACTCCTTCTGTTTTTCTCCATCTCCATGGCTCTCCCTTTCTCTTCACACTCTCCCACTCTCTGCAGCACTTCTCCACAGGCAGGCCAGTGACACTGATGGCACTCGGCCAGCAGGGTGTTCCTCACAGCCAGCCCCTACCGCAGCTGTTGCAACAGCGCCCCCCGGAGTCTCTACAACCTTCCTGTCAGGGGCTTGTGTTACAGGGACAGCATGGGTGGGTGGGGGGGCGTGTTGTTTGGGAATACACCACACGTGTGTCTCCCTGCTTGCACCTCATCAAATGGAAGTGTTCCAATTCCCAGGTCGCAAGGCATGGCTCCTGTGGCCAATCAGAACAGAAGACTGCAACCACCACTAACGTGGGCGAGGGAAGCCAAATTCCACACGTTTCTGTAAATGTTCAGATATTTTGTGACACCAAACGCCCACACATCACTGCTGTCGATAAGGCTCTTGTTCGGTAACACATACACAGCCATCTACAAGGAGCTATGCTTTTAGCCTGCGCTTTATAAGATGTTAGGACAAGCAAATTGAATAGAACGTGGCTTGGCTAGGCTAATATTTGAAACATAAGATATGCTTTCACAAACGGCTGGGTTTCATACCTGACCACAACAAAGTTAAATGTCCTTTCCTGTACAAGCTCTGCCAAGTACAACTACACATCTTTATTAGGACTATTATCAATCCAAAGTGTCCCAAAGCAGGCCTTCTCTCCAGTACTCTGGTCTGTTCTTCAGCAGCTGACACAACGGCATCATTGCATGAAATGACCGCCAGCCCCTTCACCCTAACCGGTTTTTTTCGAGTATTGGGACGCACCCCCGGCTTTATACAGACCGACGCTACACAAAAACCCTCCAGTAGGACCCGGTGTGTTTTAGGGCTGACTGGGCTTCTTTTTCTAGATGCTCTGATCTCCTTTACCGTCTTCCAGAGCGAACAAGCTAACAACAGTTCATATTATTCAAAGCACGGGTTGTTTGAGGTAGCCAGCCTTGTGGGACAATCAACGGTTTAAACAGAATAGTCCAAGACACATAGTATTAATCTGTGCTTTGGCGAACTCTAGGGGGGGGAAGTCACCGCTTTAACACAGTGCGATGCTCGGTGTTTGTGTGTTGCTATGTGAACAGTATGTGTTTGGTATGTGCACGGTGTACCCAAGGACGCTAATAAATGCCACTTGTGTAAACTACAAGCAATGTTTCAAACCATGCGCAATACTAACGGAAATCCAGACATCATAATATAATACGCGCATAACATAACTGCATTGGCATTATTTCGCTATATATCTGTCTGTATCACACATGCGCTCGTATTACGTTAGTTTTATTTAACGTTTCAGTCCACACAAACTGCATTGGAAATTATCTTAACTTCTCATCGATCGACTGGATTGAACCATTATCGGACGACATGGGCACATCTCAGTCTCACACCAGTCAATACGATTTCCCCGTCTATGTTCATGTATTCTCACCATCTTAAACGGTATTATTATTGGTATAATTTAGAAATGCTCAATCGAACGAGCACTACAAATATAACGGCCATCCCTGCTGTTTACACATTTAAACAGGCTTCATCAACAATGGATCCATTCAGTATTGGAGAAGGGAGATGTGCGCTGTCCTTAGATGAATCGTATTTCATAAAGCAGCCTAGCCAGCTAAGCTGAGCTGAATTACATTTATGCAGTAAGTCTGCTAACGTAGAGCTATTTCCACAACACCAGCATAAATAATAACGTTATCCTCACGATTAAAAGCAAGCCTAAATGGAAGGCTATGGCGTTTTAGCAAATGTTGTTAGCTATAGACCAAGGTAACAAGCTAGATACACGCCTAATACTATGATCTAGGTAGCTAGCTAGCTAGTTCGCAAGCAAATGAGTAAGTATGCAAATATATTCTGTAGGAAAGGCTTCCCCCAACTGCTTGTCAAAATGTCACATTCTCTGGGGCTTGGTCGTCGCTAACGCCGCTCTGTTCCTCGCTCATGTTTTCCAATGTAACGTTATTGCTTTAATTCACCTGGTGGATACGTTATATCATCGTATAACGTTAATCCCAGTGTGGTTTAACATTATTCGCCTCTAATTAAAGCAATCCTACCTAAATTTGTAGCCATGTACATTAGCTAACGCGACAAGAGTTGCCTTTAATGCGCAGATTAACGTTAGAGATCGCAGACTCGCTTGCATACGACACTGTGTAGTATCGCGTTGAATAGACTTGATTGCATCTAACGGTAACTTAAACCAGAGCCTAGCGTTAACATTAACGTTACTCTCCAGTGTAATTTAGCTAGGGACGTACCTACTCTGGTCACAATGGTGGCTATGTTACCCGATGTTAGCCATCTAACGTTAACGTTACTAGCTAGCAAGCTCTACACAAATAATCGGCTAGCCAGCTAGTTACATGCCAATCAGGGAATTTCTGTTTAAATGCCTGTCTGTTTCCAAATCTAATATTCAAAGAACAGGATCACACTAGAGAAGCTAAATCCAATACATACCATGTCTGTCGGCAATTGATCTGGGTATCTACAGCTAGACTACGCGGACCACCGTCTCCCAAATAGATATCTACTAGCAAGCAGGTAGGTGTGTATCCTCTGTGGTCAGGTTCTATATAGCTGTGTATTCCTCCGCCGCTGAGACCCTCGCCACTTCCTTATTTCTACACTGCAGGGGCAACTGCATGCTCCTCCCAATACAACATCAGAGAGACCGACGAACGAGGCGGAGACTGATCACAGCAAAGGCAGATGTGGATCCCTATGATCACCTCATGATTTCAAGCATTGGATACTGAATTCTGGTAGCCGTCCTGCCCCTCATGTAGGAAAGTGAAGATCTTTGCTGAAACACGCAATATTTATTTACATAATTTACATTCCATGAATTTTCTAAATGCTCTTATACAGAGTGACCTATTGTTACAAATTATTCCCAGTTATGAAAATGGTGTGAATATGAGCGTTCATATTTAACGGTTAACTGGTATTAGGGCAGTGTATTATTCCAAACTGGTGCATATTACCCCATACTGTTCTGTCCAAACATAGGCCTAACTGTCAAATGAAGAACTTTTTTTGTTTGTTGTGCAAACAGGCAATAATTTGAGAAGCTTTGGGGGGTTTTGTGTAAAACCAAGTGAATTTGACTGGAAGGACTACTGTTTGCTATTCTAACACCGCTCCACACAAAATGCTTACCTTATAGGAGCTGTGTGCATAGTTATAGCCTATACAGTATTATAACTATTATAAAGATGTAATACGCTTTTAAACCTTTTATGCCCTTTTGACCCTTTATAAAATAAAAAAATAGATTCCTTCTCTCAGTGGGACTTCCTGGTAAAATAAATTGTAAAAAATCTTTGGCATATCAAAGAGAACAGCATTGCGTATATCCATTGAAATCGTAGAATAGTGAACATGAGAAAAATTAAAAAACCTCTTTCGTGACAGGGGAGCCACTAGTGTTCCGAGTTTTTCTGAGGACAGCCAACTGCAGGATCAGATGTGTTTGGTAAGCTCACATCTGTCCTCATGCATTCTACCTTCTGTGACATGAGGTTTAAAAAAGACACTGAAATGTATCCGGGGTATATAAAGTAATCGCAATAGAACTTGTATATATTATTCCACATGCACTGTTTTCTCTTTCGTCATTGTAGTGTAAATAGATTGGCCGACACATTTCAGAACGTTCTAGAAAGCGAAACATGCAATCATCCTGTGTTTTTAGAGAACTTGATTAATGAAAACGATCGTGAAGGCTGCGTTAGTGGCGATGCCATCCAACCATGGCCTAATCAATATCAAGCCGTAATTCAAGGAGACAACCCCGTCGTACTGGATTCCGAGATCGAAATCGAGGGACTACTTTCAGTGGAAGGATACTCTTGGATTTTAAGGCCTCTATTCCAGTTGGCACTGGAGAATATGCGGCGCTTTTTGTGACGGAGCACCCGATTGGTTACAGCAGACCTGCAATATTCTGCCCGGTGTATTGAACTCTACAATTGGCTATATAAGATCTGCAATGCGCCAAGCAATGGCGCTGGACAGTTAGTCGAGGAAATGTAATACAGTAACGTAAAACGGATGCAGATGGTAGTGCTAGGTTGTTTTATTAACTTTACTGCATCTTAAGCGCATATGGTTTTCCCAAAAGCTGGGCTGAGCCTTTTTTAAATAATGAAAAATGTAAAGCTTACACGATTATCAGGCTAGTTTTGGGAAGAAGCCTACGTGATTTGCAATTGGTTGCTAACCTATACGGAAGTATTTACATGGACAAGAAGTTCTAATATAAAGCAGGGTAGAAGGTAGAAACCATGGTAGAAACGTATATTATCAACGGACTGGAAGCCACGTGCCTAACGGTCAATGTGCTTATCAGACATTAATGCATAGCCTACATTACACACTAAACATTTAAAAAGCGGATTCGTTGGTCAAATGTAACAATAAAATGCCTGGGAAACAACCAATATTTAACGCATCTATCGGTGTTCGGAATAATTAGTATTTTTCAAGCTAAAAATACTTTTTTTTTAATTAACGTGCTACTCAATTCGATATGCACTTGAGTGACGTTAGCTTACTGATACATAGCTACAATTAACTTCCATGTATGAGAAGTATCACCGTAGCCTATGGGAAGCGCTTGCTTCAATTTTGTAACTGGCTAAATTAACAGTTCATAGATATCCTAAGTATTTCCTGATACAGTAGTTCCGTTTTTTTTTTTTGTTTACTGGTGAAAGAAACCGATTCAATTAATTTATACAGTTCCATTCATTCACGCATTGTAATGACGTCATACATCCGCGACTGTTTACATGGTCAGGAGCACGTGGCTACCCTTGCTAGAGTTCACATTGAGTAGAGTAATATAAACGGTAGAAAGATAAGATCATTTTGATTGATTGTTATGTAAAGGTTCACAATATATGTATGTGCGAACACTTGATTAATATCCTCAGCTGGCAGTGGAATTAATTTTAGTCTGCATAATCAAACTACTGTACAGTCGTACAGGAATTGTGCACTCTGTGTTTTATTATTTTGAAGGCAAAATACGGAGTGGCAAGGCGAATGAGTAAATAATATAAGTGTCACAGAGCATGGAACCAAATGGATCCTTAAAAAAGCAGCCAGGATGGATATCTATAGTTTTATTTATCTATTTTTAAATGCATTTTTTTTATTAAATTCACAGTAAAGCATTATGAGTACAAAGTTCCAGTCCTTCTCTTTATATTTCTCTGTTACCGGAGAGCGATGACTGGACCTTCATACAACAACAAACAAACAAACAATAAATAAATAAATAAATACATACACTACCGTTCAAAAGTTTGGGGTCACTTAGAAATTTCCTTATTTTTGAAAGAAAAGCACTGTTTTTTTCAGTGAAGATAACATTAAATTAATCAGAAATACACTCTATACATTGTTAATGTGGTAAATGACTATTCTAGCTGCAAACATCTGGTTTTTAATGGAATATCTACATAGGTGTATAGAGGCCCATTTCCAGCAACCATCACTCCAGTGTTCTAATGGTACATTGTGTTTGCTAATCGTGTTAGAAAGCTAATGGATGATTAGAAAAACCTTGAAAACCCTTGTGCAATTACGTTAGCACAGCTGAAAACGGTTTTGCTGGTTAGAGAAGCTATAAAACTGGCCTTCCTTTGAGCTAGTTGAGTATCTGGAGCATCACATTTGTGGGTTTGATTATACTCTCAAAATGGCCAGAAAAAGTGAACTTTCATATGAAACTCGACAGTCTATTCTTGTTCTTAGAAATGAAGGCTATTCCATGCGAGAAATTGCCAAGAAACTGAACATTTCCTACAACGGTGTGTACTACTCCCTTCAGAAAACAGCACAAACAGGCTCTAACCAGAGTAGAAAGAGAAGTGGGAGGCCCCGGTGCACAACTGAGCAAGAAGACAAGTACATTAGAGTCTCTAGTTTGAGAAATAGACGCCTCACAGGTCCTGAACTGGCAGCTTCATTAAATGGTACCCGCAAAACGCCAGTGTCAACATCTACAGTGAAGAGGCGACTCCGGGATGCTGGCCTTCTAGGCAGAGTGGCAAAGAAAAAGCCATATCTGAGACTGGCCAATAAAAGGAAAAGATTAATATGGGCAAAGGAACACAGACATTGGACAGAGGAAGATTGGAAAAAAATGTTATGGACAGACGAATCGATGTTTGAGGTGTTTGGATCACACAGAAGAACATTTGTGAGACGCAGAACAAGTGAAAAGATGCTGGAAGAGTGCCTGACGCCATCTGTCAAGCATGGTGGAGGTAATGTGATGGTCTGGGGCTGCTTTGGTGCTGGTAAAGTTGGAGATTTCTACAAGGTAAAAGGGATTTTGAATAAGGAAGGCTATCACTCAATTTTGCAACGCCATGCCATACCCTGTGGACAGCGCTTGATTGGAGCCAATTTCCTCCTACAACTGGACAATGACCCAAAGCACACCTCCAAATTATGCAAGCGGGTGCACTATGTTTATGCACTATTTAGGGAAGAAGCAGGCAGCTGGTATTCTGTCTGTAATGGAGTGGCCAGCGCAGTCACCAGATCTCAACCCCATTGAGCTGTTGTGGGAGCAGCTTGACCGTATGGTACGCAAGAAGTGCCCATCAAGCCAATCCAACTTGTGGGAGGTGCTTCAGGAAGCGTGGGGTGAAATTTCTTCAGATTACCTCAACAAATTAACAGCTAGAATGCCAAAGGTCTGCAATGCTGTAATTGCTGCAAAGGGAGCATTCTTTGACGAAAGCAAAGTTTGAAGGACAAAATTATTATGTCAAATAAAAATCATTACTTCTAACCTTGTCAATGTCTTGACTATATTTTATATTCATTTTGCAACTCATTTGATAAATAAAAGTGTGAGTTTTCATGGAAAACACAAAATTGTCTGGGTGACCCCAAACTTTTGAACGGTAGTGTACATATGCCGACAACCCTTTAGAGTCTGGGGATTTTTGTTGTCTCGCTGGCTGTCGTAAAACCTGATTAATCCTTACTTGGAGGGCAGCTGAGAGCTAATTGCAATTGATTCAGAATGCTTCCCATCTGCAGATATGGATAGGCTAGAGCAGTGTACACTGGATGTTTCCTCCTCTTTGAATCCTGTGCATCAAACTCGCTCCATGTAATGATGTGCACAAGACAACCCCTTTAAATCTGTGACAATTGAGGGTATTGACCCCAGCATCCAGTTCACAAAAAACAATTGTTTGATGTCGTTTCCATTTGTGCAGTCCCATTTTCTATAATTGGATATAAAATATTTCCCCTCTCACCAACAATTTGGCAATTTGTCCAGTCCAGTCTCTTTTTGAGGCTTTTGACACAATTAAATTATAACGTAAATAGTGTGCGTTGCATTATGGTCTAATGTTTCGGGCTTATCCTTGTCACTGTCCGCAAGAGTGATGTAACACATGCTATAGCGTAATTGAATATATAGGCAAATTGGCATATTGATTTCAGTGATGTTCCTAGTGTTTGCTTGTTAGTTTGCAAAATGTTAACCTTATTGTTATATTACTTTCAAAATTTGGCCCACAGACACCATTGTATTTATAATATGGTATATTTGTGTCCACAGCACTTTGTGGGATTATTGACCTTGAATGTGTTTAAGACAATGGTTTGAGGTAAAATAGTTAAATGTTTTAAGTAAACCGTTTCCTCTTTGCTCATGAAAGGTGTTTGGGGGAAATGGGTTGCAAAGCTAGAATTTTCATTATTTACCATGTTTCTGTCAGTAAAGCAAAATTGCCCTGTAATCACATTCTTGCCCACTGATAAATATTTCCAGTGAAGACTTATTTCACTATGTCTCCTCCACACACACCTGCTTATATACACTGTTTAAGTAAAAGGATCAAAAACACGGTCAAGCTTCCACTGGCATGGGTCATTAAGACTATAACAGCAATGAAGCGCTGACTATGTTGCTGCATAATTTGATGATGCATGTCAAGATTTCACTTAACCGGCCATATGAGCATGATAACTGTGCCATCATCAAGGGATGGGGACAAAAGTCACGAACAGACACTTTAAGAGGCCTTTACTTATACCCAGTGGCCTTTTGAAGCAGGACTTGATCACTTGCCAGCCACTTAGTAGCCCAGAACATAACCTAGAGCAGTGATTTTCAACCACTGTGCCGCGGCACACTAGTGTGCCGTGAGAGATCATCAGGTGCGCCGTGGGAAATTATCTTATCCTATTAACTTCACTTAATTAGTAACACTTTTGGTTGGTGGTGTGACTCAGGATTTTTTTTATGTAAAAAATGTGCCTTGGCTCAAAAAAGGTTGAAAAACACTGACCTAGAGGATAGGCTTGAAGACAATGCTGATGCTTGAGGAGACTCACAGTTGAATATAACTATGTAATTTTTGATCCCAGCAACTGGTCTAGGATCAACTTACCCAGCCCTAAATCTTCCCTTAACCGATGCATGAAAAAAGACTCAGGATCAGTGCTTGGCAGCAGTTCTGTTAGCATCGTGGCAGTGGGAAGCCCAGGTGTGCCTATTGACCTCTTGCCAAGAGGAATAGGCTTTGTTGGGGGAATGAGAATGTTGTAGCAGCCGGACTGGCCTTCCTGGACGCTGGCAGTGCCGTCCAGTCCTCCACCCCCCCCCCACCCCCCCACTGAGAGAGGCCGGTTACCCTGCTGTGTCACCATGTGACAAGCTTCCTCTGATTCCCTTAGACAGACACTGAAGAGAAACACACACATAGAAGCACATGCCAATAGATGCACAGACATGTATTAACATGCACATGGATATGTATGCAGACGGATGCAAACAGACATGTTTAAACAGACACATACAGAAATGCAGGCAGACAAAGAAATGCACCCAGGCACGGATGCATATATGCAAGCACAAACAGACAGCTGGGAGTGTCAGTGACTCATTAAGTACGATCCCCAGGTGGAGGGTGTTAAGCAGGGTGCTCAACTTGAATGGCTTCAGTAACAATACCAGAATTGTAAGCAAGGCCGGTGATCCTGGATGAAAGTGTCTACCAGAAAAATATTACATAGCTTATAGATACTGAAATATGAGCTTACAACATGCACATTGCATATTTATGCAATTTTACAGTATTGTATCATGTTATACACAACATAGAAGCCCGCACCTCAAGTGACCTTGTGTTGGTACTTGATAGGTAGTCAAACCCATGTGAGGCCTTTTGAAATATTACCTGGCAGGATTAACATTTTCTCTCGGGAAACCCCACTTTCAGGATTTACATTTGTAAATAATAACACAGATAAATAATCACTAAACACAATTAACTAGGATAAATGTTATCATAAACAAATCAATAATAATGATTGCTATGACGACTGTCATGGGCAACAAAACATTATTTATAATTATTTCAGCACCGGCCAACATTCACTATGAGTGAAACTGGGGCTTGGGAAGAAAGGGGGGCTGGGGGGCTGAGTCAGCGAGATCCATGGTTCATTGAGAACGGGGCACATTTGGTTGATTGCTTTATACTGCAGTTTCGGTGGCACAGTGGATTCGCCCAGTGAAGGGAGATTCATGACCTGTCAGGATATTGAGAGATGGCTGCCCCTCTCTTGGCATCAGTGCCCTAGCAACGTCCCAGAACCTCAGCTCTTCTCAATTAGGAAAATGAAGTGGTCATACCCCATGGTGAACCGAGGCCCTCCTCAGACACTACAGCTGTCATTTGGGCGGTTGATTTTTTGTTCTCCCATTATTAATATGCATTGGCCAGAGAAAGGAATGTGCCACAGAATTAATTTATAGATGCCACTGGCAAGAAAAGAAAAGTACAAATGTATAACTACCTAGGCTAAGATTATGGTCACTAGTGCCATCTAGTGTTAAATATAGAAACTAGCTGCAGTCATAAAAGGTCTGCACAGTGTTGTTTTTAATGAAGACTATGACAAAGAAACAGACGTTTTGGCATGCTGTTTTCATCAGTGAAATGGTGTTATATGCTAATGGAATCCTTTCATACAATAACTCAAAAATGTCACAGGTGTGCAGGCTAATTAGAGATGAATTTCCATTCAGAGCTTCTTATTTAAAGTTCAAGAACGGGCCTTCAGAAAGTGTGACAGTTCAATGACTCATAGTTATTGCTCAAAAATATCTACAACTGGATATATACTGAAGCAATGCAGGTTAAGTACCTTGCTCAAGGGTAAAACGGCAGTGTCCTACCTGTGTGCCACTTACCTCTGTTAGGTAACATTAAACAATGAAAGTGTCATTTATTGGTGATAGACGTGGTTTATGTTAAAAAATTCACAAGGCATAGGGGGCATAAATCGTGTTTATCTGTGAAGAATTTAAATGAAACAAGGTTTTCAGTAGATTATTGATATGTATTGTTTTGAAAGGACGTTCTCAATTATTTTTAATCTTTATCATTATATTCAAAGAATAAATATAGGCATCTCTCAAAAGTGTCATTCCTCTTTCACTGAAAGTGTAAAACGGGTCAATTTGACCCAAACAGAAGAGTTAAAAAACGTTAAAAAAAAAAAAATACTCTTGGAGAAATCGAGAGATGGTACAGAAACCCAATAAAATCTAAAAAGATAATTCACAAAATAAGAAACATGAAATGAACAATGGATGACAACGACCGATTTCAATATGAGAAGACGAAAAACACAAACACTACGCGCTTGGGCATAAGCTACATCAAGTGCCATTTTAAACTACTGTCTTAAATATTGTTGTATTAAATATATTTTAAAATTTTGTATCCCTTATTGTTTATGCTGGGTGTAAAATATAGTGCTTTTTTCAGTGTTGAAAAGTTGAATGCATTAAGGTTAAACAGACTGCCCACCATTGGCGTCATTGGTAAATCTTCAATTAGATTTACTGTATTAAATGTTTTTATTAAGATTGTATCACTGCTGATTGACTATGTTTTTATTATCTTCATTTTAAAAATATATTTAATTATCATTAAATACATTTTTGTGACAAAAATTATAGAATGGGCTCATTATTTGAATCACCTATGTGCTTAAAGGGGCAGTTCACCAAAAAATTAATTTTTTATATGTTTCTACATTATTTATTTATTTATTTATTTTATTTACACTCAAAAAAATCAACAGCAACGGCTCATTTGTGGGGTAGCTGTATACAATCTAAGAAAATATACAACCTTTTTTTAATTTTTTATTATCTCAGATTAGTTTGGGTGATTCTGGTGGTACTTTCCAATACAGGTTTTAACTTTCACAAACTTTCACTTACCTCAGGCTCTAAAATGAGATGTTTCATCACAGATTTTTTAAATGTTGAGATAAAAGGCTAGTCATTTGGGAGACACGCAAAATGTGAAACAGAAAGTGTCAAATTCTCTCTATGACAATAGTTTTGTGTCAGTTTAAACTTTTGGGGTCTATTTGTTGATAAAATAAAATAAAATAGTTAAATGATAGACAAGAGATTATTCTTCAATTTAATCTTAACCTTCCTGCTAGAAACCAAGACTGTATGTATGTTACAAGGTGTCAAAGTGTAGATTTAGTGGGCTTAATTGGAACACTTACCCAATGTCACGTCATATTACAATACTAATATTATTATTATTATTATTAGTGGGTAATTACTCAAGAAATATGAATACAATAAACAAATAAGATCAGATTGGATGAATATGAATGCTCAGGTTTTTCAAGGACAGCTTAAAGTCAACTGTGAGGGGTGTCATTTTCACCATATCACGACAACTACAAGTAGGCCCTATCAGTACCAATCAAATTCTTGAACATATTTTAATTACAGGTGGGTGGCTCATGCTGTTTAAGGCTATTCTAGTGCATGGATGGGCCTCCATGATCTGGTATTGAATCCAGACCAAGGCAGTGCTGACTGGCCCGGGTCACCCATGGAGAGAAGGGTTTAATTCAGCGTCATATCACACACTGGGGGATATTCCACAAAGCAGGATTACTCAGTTAGCTGGATAACTGCACTGAATAAAATCCAGAACAGCTCTTTTTACTGTTCCAGATTTGGGAGAGTTCAGGGCTTTACTCAGTGCAGTTATTCAGCTCAGTCATCCTGCTTTGTGGAATACCCCCTTGAGACCCCTGCTGTCCACCGATTGAGCTGCACATGAAGCATCTTCCTTTGACTTAAAAAAAATATATATATTTTCATCGTCATCTTTAAAAGTCATGTAAAGATAAAAAAAATAGGTTCTGTTCTTTTATGGCAAACACAATACACCCATCTTTCTTGCTTACTCATTCTCTGTGTAATTTGCTGTCAAACTAAAATTTAGAGTGTACAAATATTGCTAACAACTTGGCTATATTTCTGGTTTATTATTGGTAACTGATATTTGCCACCAACAGCATATGCAAGTATTTTATGTGTACAGTCACAAACTATTTTGAATGTGTGTCAGATATATTATTTCCTGGGAATCCATCTTCAGAGATTTTCATATCAATGTAGTAGCTATTCCAGACAAAAAAGTGGTAACATGAGTTAGCATTGTTTTCAAAGGCACTTGAAAGGTGCTTATTTAGGCTAAATTTCCCCCACAACCTTTGCCTCCAGTTCCCACTTATCTTCTTTGTTTTGTTGGTGTGGCAGCAAAATAGTTTCTCACATAAACAATTTGGTTTGATAAGGGTGTCACAACAGGTATTCTTTCTTCTGTTCTGCTGTGTACATTATGAATGGTTTCTGACAGCTTGACAGAGCTGTTGCTGTTTGAGAGGTTAATGAACACTGTATAAACATGCTTTGATTTGGCTATACGATGTGATAAGTAGGTCTCCTGGGAAGATGGTGAAACTCAGTATATACTCAACCAGTTCATTCATCCCTTCAGGGTTTGACCTTTGCTCCTCATGAATACTCAAGGCCTGAGTTTGAATGATTTTTGCCTTATTACATAAGACGACTGGCGTACAGTTCCCGATTTGGTTTTATTTTATTGTTCTGGGTCATTAATTTTAATTTAGCCAGGTCACAATTTACTTTGAAATTATTGCCCTGCTGCTGTCTGGGAGACGGGATCATTGGAAATGGAAATTGACAATGGACAACCTTGCATTCTACAGATTAATGGGCCCATAATGCTGGCTGGCCAACAGACAAATTGGCGACTGAAACCTCTCGGTCAGCTGGGCCGCCAAGCACAAACTGCAGTGAGGGGAAAAGCACTTACCCAACAAAAAAAAAATTAGGATTTGGCTTACGGTAATATGTATGCCTCATTTGATTTAAATATTTAATTAACAGTGAAAAGGCCAGAACCATGGGTTAATTTAATTAATTCTGAAGTGTGTTCAGCTGATATAAGCGGGGCTCTAAACTTAATTAGTCCCAGAGCTATATTCTCTCAGAGCTCATGATTAAACTGTTAATCAATGCACCTTGTGCCAGAGCCACTCGCACATGGGTCACATATCAAACCACTATCGTAAAAACAAATAAAAAATTGTAAAACCCTACAACCCCATTTTTCAGATGTTATCACAAATAATACTGTACCTTGTGAATGTAACCAATAATGGGTTTTGCGCTTCTAGTTTAAAAACTCCCACAAATTGACAGTAGCAAAAGCAGATACTCAGGGTAATGTTATCATTATGTCTGACTGCATTTGATATCGATCAGAGAAGTCTGATCAGAGAAGATTTTACCATTTTAATGGTCAAATAACACGTAGAAGACACTCTATAAGAAGGTAATCTTATGTATTATGCTTTATTATATTTATACAGCGGTTTCATTTAAGAGCCATTTCTCATTGGTATGGCAGCCATGACCCTCCTGCAGTTCACACCTGCAGCACTAAGCCCTGCTTTCCTACCATTATGCTAAACTGGCAGCTAATTGAACTGAATACACTGCATTGCTTTAAGTAATGGAAATTTCTCTCTAGAATAGAACAATCAGCTAGAAAGTGAAGACGCATGCTTCTATCTCAAGTACCCACTTGGTTTCTACAACAGTTGGTGGCTTGGTAAAATAAAATAAAAAAATGAATAATGTTTACCAGCTTGATCTTGGACTCAAAATAAGACAGAAATGTAACCTAATATTGTTCAAAGAAAATAGAGTACAACTGAAAAGATCAGAACATGCAGTTTCTGGAATTTAACTTTTTTATTGTTACGTCATCCAATGTAGAGCAATCAAATCTGGACGTAAGAAAACCCAATAACATGCACAGAACATAAGAAAAAGGTTGGTGGGGAGAAAGCACTGTTAACATATGCCCTAGCTGCGCTGAGCTCACTGTTAACATATGCCCTAGCTGCGCTGAGCTCAGAGGCCTGGAGTTAGAGGTAAAGCCCCTCTGGCGTCCCCTCCTGCTTCTTGTACAGCACATTCTCTTTGGACTTCTTGAAGTCCTCGTTTGTCACCTTCATCCTGCGTTCTCTCAACGCCATAAGTCCCGCCTCTGTGCAGATGGCCTGTGAAACATTATTAAACACAGGAAGAGAGTAACGCATGATTAAACACAGGAAGAGAGTAACACATGATTAAACACAGGAAGAGAGTAACACATGATTAAACACAGGAAGAGAGTAACGCATGATTAAACACAGGAAGAGAGTAACACATGATTAAACACAGGAAGAGAGTAACACATGATTAAACACAGGAAGAGAGTAACACATGATTAAACACAGGACGAGAGTAACACATGATTAAACACAGGAAGAGAGTAACACATGATTAAACACAGGAAGAGAGTAACACATGATTAAACACAGGACGAGAGTAACACATGATTAAACACAGGACGAGAGTAACACATGATTAAACACAGGAAGAGAGTGACAAACCAAATAATAAAATAGGTGGAGACCAAAATCACTACAACACAGGCAAACAGAGACACATACATTAATACTACATCAGAGCGGAGGCACAGAAGCAGGATCAATTGTGTCAGTTCAAAGGACAACGATCCAATCCAATCGATACAATGTGAAAAAATCGATCCATATCATTATGAATCAGAGCAAAACATTTGTTAAAATGTCCATAATCTCATGGCATAATCACTCCAGCAACACTGCCGATATCACTCTTTACGTTTATGTCTCCAGCTCATGATCACTCACGCGAGCGCTGTTTTTCCTTCTGTTAAAAGTGACGTTCATTTTCCGCACTCTCAACCTCCTTTGGGTTGTATGTGTTACAATCCTGTAATTCCTACAAGGATCGCTCGATAATATATGAATGTAAATGCCCTCGAATTAAAGCTGGCACTTTAACCTCACATTGATTCTTTCATTTCAAATCCAATGTGCTGGAGTACAGAACCAAAACAACAAAACCTTTGTCACTGATCACCAAACTTTTGACAGGCAGAGTATAATGATCGTTTCTCACTTTATGAAATTGTAGCAAAATTTGTCATATTGTCAAATATCAAACTGTTGCCTCACCTTCGGGTGACACAAGTAACTTTGTGGAGCTTTACCCCATTATATTTGCATAGCGTGAATACCAGCAACATCAGCAGTCCCTGTTGAGTGTCAACGGCATCCCCGGTAGTCAGCCTCCCCATTCAATCCCATTCATTTTCGGGACCTCCCCTTACAAAACTATATAGTTTGCTGCAAACTTGCAGCTAATACGTAGCGCATTTGCCGCAAACTACATTTTTTAAATCAAAATGTAGCCAGAGGTTTGTCAGAGCTTGCCAGTAGTGGTGAACTAAAAGCTAGAAGTGAATGGCAGTTCCCACAAAGCTAATTTGCATGTGAAAATATGAGCTTGCCGCAAACCTGTGGCAACAATGCCAAAGGTTTGCTGCAAATTTGCTGGAAGGCCAATATTTTTGTAAGGGTCACCAAAAGTAATCGCTTTAAAGCAGGGATCTTCAACAGGGGGTCCGCGGAGGTACTGCAGGGGGTCCCCCAATTTTTGTGGGATTTAAAAAAAATTAAATCTAACAATTTTTAAATGTATTTTCGACAAAAAAAATATAATATTGAGTAAATTCAAAGCATTAATAGGCAATAATAAGCTACTTTTGTTGACAAAAACTATATAAAAAAAGAATGATTCCCATGATGCAACCACTTGTTTTAAAAAATATATATATCTGGGGGTCCCCGCTCTGTTTCTATCGGCCAAGGGGGTCCTTAGGCTGAAAAAGGTTGAAGACCCCTGCTTTAAAGCACAAACTAACTACGGATAATACATTGATAAAAGAGAGCACTAGGGTTGAAAGGTATGTGTTCGTGTTGATATTTAGTGTATTTTCAACACATACAGTGTGTTTTATTACCTTATAAAAGAAAAAGAAGATCCGGCAAAAGGTTTTGTTATTTTAACTCAGTGACGAATCCTTGCACACATTGAAGTTGACGTCATGAGTGATGTGTTATGATGAGAACCCGCTTTTGTTTCTTTGTAGACTAACGTTACTAGTGAAACTGGGTGTATAAGCAGAATTACTGAGTTAACTGGAAATGAGTTAACTGAGTTAACTGGAGTAAAACCGGAACCCTCCCAAATCTGAAACATGGAAGGAAATAGACCTGTTCCGGGTTTTATTCAGCGCAGTTATCCAGTCCAGGTTGCCATACCAACCGACGAACCTCCCATGCTCTATTTAATCCACCAACCATAGTAGGCTACCGTTAGTTGTAGGTCTACGTCATAACAAAACAAAAAAACTAACTACGGCTTGCTGTATTTCTACGCAGTAGCCTATCTGAAAATAGTCCACTGTTTATACCTAATTTAAACTTGAAAACAACTTATAAGCTCAAAACAAACACGTATATTTTCACCCTCGTGTTCTCTTTTATCGATGTATTATCCGCCATAGTTAGTTTGTGCTTTAAAGCAATTCATTTTGGTGAGATCCTGAAAATGAATGTGAGTGAATGGGGAGCCTGACAACCGGGACTACCGGGGACGCCGTTAACGGTCAGCAGGGACAGCTGACGTTGCTGGTATTCACGCTATGCAAATATAATGGGCTATGCTCCACAAAATTACTTCTGTCACACGGAAGTGAAATATCCCTTTAAGAATCATTGTATCCTATCGTGGTGAAGCCTGAGGTTTACGCCCCTAGTGGTGACGTACCTTAATATCAGCTCCGGAGAGGTCATCCTTGGCCAGGATCAGATCGTCCAACGTCACATCCTTTGCCACAGTCATGCGGCTGGTGTGGATTTGGAAGATCCGGCGTTTGGTCTTCTCATCTGGTAGGGGGAATTCGATCTTCCGGTCGATTCTTCCTGGGATGCAGACACCATAGAGAAAGTGAGAGCAGCACAAATCGACCCGTGTACGTTCCAGTACGATCTCTGAAGGCTTTCTTGCAGTAGGACCTTCAGATTTTGTGGTTTTATATGGAGGGTTTCTAGTAGAAAATCTTTAGATTTCATTGTTTTGGATTGGGGGTGGGGGCATATAATGAACCCTTCATATCACTGGGAAACGTTTTTCAAATCGATGAGCCCACCTGGTCGGATAAGAGCGGGATCCAGGGTGTCAATCCTGTTAGTGGCCATGATGACCTTGACGTCCCCCCGCGAGTCAAAGCCGTCCAACTGGTTGAGTAGCTCCAGCATGGTTCTCTGGATCTCGCGCTCCCCGCCCGAGTTCGACTCGTACCTGCAGAGGGGCGCGTTACATCAGGGATCCGCAATCTTTTGATCCTAAGTCCCCTCAATACCATCGTTCAGTGTTGACTGTCATAGCTTCATCCAACACTAACAACAAGCTGCAACCAGGTTTAGTTTCTCTGGAAATCTAAAATATGTAGCATATTAAATATGGAAATAGAATACTGGGGAAACAGCAGATTGGAGGGCTGTGAGCAGAATAATCAAATATCAAAAACACAAAACTTAGTTTGATGGTGTTCTTTTGTTAAAAACACCATCACAGTTTGTAGAGGATCCCCGTGCTGACCACTGGGGGTCCCCAGACACCAGTTTTGGGAGAACGTGGTCAGAGGTTGATGGTTTTTTGGTTATGGCCAAATATGTAAAACCCTAAAGTGATGAGTGATATTTTTCATACGCTGGCATACGCTAGGCATACGCTGGCCATACGCTATTTTCAAGGGCTTTTTGTGCGTATGAAAATTATTTTATGAATTTACATACGCAACTCATACGTTTCTCTCATACGCAATAGTGTGACAGGGCCATTAGCAGGTGCACTGAGAAGCGAGCAGGCGGGATCACAAGGGATTCTCACCGCTTGGTACCGATGGCGTCAATTTCATCGATGAAGACAATTGAGGGGGCGTGCTCCTCCGCCACCCGGAACAGCTCCCGCACCAGCTTGGGCCCGTCGCCCAGGTACTTCTGAATGAGCTCTGAGCCCACCACCCGCAAGAACGTGGCTGACGTCTGGTTCGCCACCGCCTTGGCCAGCAAGGTCTTCCCTGTGTGAGAACATCATTTTTATCATTAATTTCAACATCATTTTTACATTGCAATATACTTAACTCCTTTGCGCCGGTGCCACCTTTTTGCTCCACTGAGACATTTGTTGCTCCTGCAGCCAAACTATTAGTGGAAATCACAAACTCTGTGTTTTAACTTTATTGGTAGACGATTCTTGACAACTCTGCTGAATAGAGTTTCTAAGTGTCACTATTTTCCCGTAGCAAGTCCATTTAACAAGCACCCCCACCCAGTCTATACCTACCCATGTGTGACATAGTGGACAATAGCGTCTTTGTGTGAGTTCATAAATATACACTGCTCAAAGAAATTAAGGGAACACTTAATCAACACAGTATAACACCAAGTCAATTAAACTTCTGAGATATCGATCTGTCCACTTAGGAAGCATAAACGATTGTGAATAAATTTCACCTGCTTTGGTGCAAATGAAAGTGACAACAGATGGACAGGAGAGGCAACAGCAAGACAACCCCCAAAAAGTAAATGGTTTTGCAGGTGGTGGCCACAGACCATTTCTCTCTCCTTATTCTTCCTGACTGATTTTTCTCTAGTTTTGCATTTTGCTAGTGCCCTTGTCACTACTGGTAGCATGAGGCAGTACCTGCAGCCCATTCAGGTTGCACAGGTAGTCCAGCTCCTCCAGGATGGCACATCCATACGTGCCGTCGCAAGAAGGTTTGCTGTGTCTCCCAGCACAGTCTCAAGAGCATGGAGGAGATACCGGGAGACGGGCCATTACATGAGGAGAGCTGGACAGGGCCGTAGAAGGGCAACAACCCAGCGGCAGGACCGGTATCTGCTCCTTTGTGCGAGGAGGAACAGGAGGAGCACTGCCAGAGCCCTACAAAATGACCTCCAGCGGGCTACTCGTGTGCATGTTTCTGACCAAACTGTCAGAAACAGACTCCATGAGGGTGGCATGAGGGCCTGACGCCCTGTAGTGGGACCTGTGCTCACAGCCCAGCACCATGCAGCTCGATTGGCATTTGCCAGAGAACACCAGAATTGCCAGGTTCGCCATTGGCGCCCCGTTCTCTTCACAGATGAGAGCAGGTTCACACTGAGCACATGTGACAGACGTGAAAGAGTCTGGAGACGCCGTGGCGAATGTTATGCTGCCTGCAACATCATCCAGCATGACCGGTTTGGTTTAATTGACTTGGTGTTATACTGTGATGAATTAAGTGTTCCCTAAATGTTTTTGAGTCGTGTATTTATTCATCATATAAAATTAGAATTCCGTCATAGCAACAAGATAAACCCAACAATAGCCTGATCGTGTGCCAAAAACGCAGTGAAAAGCCCTGCTCACTCAAATGCAAAATAAACGTAAAATTATAGTCTCATTGTACCAAGTATTCTACAATGAATATCTGCTTCTAAATATGAAATAAATATACAATCCTACTATTGGTTGTATAGAGAAGTTCCTTTCTAAATTCATTGGTCATTTATTGTCTGGTACAATCTGTTTGAGAAATATACAACACTTTATACCACTATGACACTATCTGAAACGTCAACTCGTAATACCCCCCATGCCCTGCAAGCCCCGTCTCATTCATTACAGTTCATTCTGGTTTAATTGTCGGCTCTTTTATCCAATAGAGTATATTATAACCTTAGCAGCGGTATATGCAGCGTCTAGGCTACCGATGTATAGGCTACCGATTTTCATTGATGATAGAACATTTGGCAGCATTTTTCAGACGGTGGAATACTATTTTATTTTCATGTTATCGTACATAATATAGGCTATGGCGTATATACTTATGTCACTTATGGCATGGCAAATACTCATTAAAATTTTCTGTGCGCTGATATGTGGTAGATTAAGGTAAAGATTTTCCTTGGCGTCATGAATGGAACATAAGGAACATAAAAAAAACTACAGAAAAATGCAATCCCGGGGCAAAAGTATCCATACTGTAGAGTAGAGAAAAGTGATGTTTTATTGAGGTACAAGAGTGAATGATTATGCTACATATTTAGGTGTATGTAACACTGTGATATCAATATTTTTATCTTAATCCATCAGAAGAACCAAATGTATATTCTTTATAATGGACAAAACTAATTGTATTCATTTTATGACATGTTCTTTTTCATAATATGAGCTCGATGTCTCGCTATGGGATGTGACCCTCCGCAGCCCTGACAGAAGTACCTATCTCAAATAACCAATCCTGATTGGTCAGAGAAGCGTGTCCCTCCGCTGCGTGATGTAGTCCCCCCCACTACAAATACCGCGACAGGAGGACACGCCCGCCATTCTAAAAATTCTTCTCACCTAGAAGCATTATCTCACACCGAGCCTAGTTAGTTTAACTGTCCACAGACGGAATTATTTATTAGCTTCTGTCGACGGACGCTAACTCAGCTCACTATATTCGCCGAGGTTTTGCACGCCAGCTCCCCTCGACGTTTCCTGCTAACACACCAGTTAGCCTCCTGCTTTTAACACTCCAGTTATCAGCATCTTGCTTTTAACACGCCAGTTATCAGCCTCTCGCTTCTAACACGCCAGTTATTAAGCACCTGCTTCTAACACACCAGTTAGCTAGCTACCTGCTCCTAACACACCAGTTAGCTAGCTACCTGCTCCTAACACACCAGTTAGCTAGCACTTACTGTAAAAGACACCCGCGCACCAGCCGGTGTTTTTTGCCCCCATGGCGTCCGCTGCTCCTCATGCCAGAGGAGACTCCCGGCTCTGCCCCTGTGGTGCCCGGATTTCGGGGAAGGATACGCACCCCGTGTGTATGAGTTGTCTCGGGACTGACCACGCCAGGCTGTCCCTATCCGTCCCCGGTTCGTGTGTGCATTGCAAAATGTTCACGACGAAAAGCTTGAGACGCCGCCTGGCTCGCCAAGCCAGCCTGTCCGACCAGGACCCGCTTCTGACCGCCGCTGCCCCGGTAGCCGCTGACGAAGAGGAGCCCATGGTAGAGGAGGTACGGGAGATGCACACCGACTGGGCCGCCCTGTCTGTGATGTCCCCGGTTCCTGCCTTTCCTTCCGACGATGTGTTAGAGCTGGAGTGTGTAGAGGATGACTCCTATGATCCCCCTCTCATTTCAGAGAGCGAGAATGAGGATGATGCCTTAATCACTCCGGTGCCGGCTGCAAAGCCGGGGCTGCTTTCCGGGGGCTCGGAGGACGGCGAGGACGCACGTCCCTCGTCCCCGGTTCCTGTGGTTCTGCTCGACACGTGCAAGCGTGCGGCAGCGAGCATGGGTATTCCCTGGCCCGCTCCGGTGACACAGCCCTCGCGCTCGCGCTACGAGGGCAGGCTATTAGCACCGGGCGGTAACACGGCCAAGCAGCTTCTTCCCGTCTTTCCTGACTTACTGCTCGAGCTCACCAAGATGTGGAGCGACAAGCCGTACAGCGGAAGGAACCAGATTCCGGGTGCCTCCGTCCTCGACACCGAGAACATGGAAGCCCTGGGTCTCCTCGTCATGCCCCCGGTCGAGTCCCCGGTTGCAGCGCATCTGTACCCGGGTGGCGCCATGGCTGGCTCAAGCAGACGTCCGTCCCTCCCCGCTAAATCGGAGCGTCTTCAGTCTGCTTTGACCGAGAGGGCGTACAAGCAAGCCGCGCTCTCGATGAGGGCTTTGAATGTGCTGTCGCTTCTCTCCGCTTACCAAGCCGACGGTGCACCTAGCGCCGCGGTTTGTCGCGAGGCGGGAGTGATTACGGACCTGTGCCTTCATGTCCAGCGGGTGGCTGCGCTCGCCACGGGGAAAGCTATGGCTTCTCTCGTGGTCCAGGAACGAGCCAGGTGGCTCAATCTCGCCAGGCTGACTGACAGAGAGCGAGATGACATCCTGGACGCGCCCGTCATACCGGAGGGTATCTTCGGCTCAGCTCTGACCTCCATGCAGGAGAGAGCGGAGGCGAGGAAGAAAGACAACGAGGCGTTTGCGCTCTGCCTGCCGCGTAGAGCCCCCTCGCCGTCTCCCCCGCCCCGGGGAAAATCTTTCGCCAGTGCGCATCTCCAGTCGCTGATCTCCGCCCCAGGGCCAGACGAGACGAGGAGGGACATTGTCACCGGGCTGTTTGCCGTTGCACAGCCGTGTTCACATGTCCACAAGCACGCGCATACACACAATGTTCTGCCTTTGTTCAAAGAAATAAAGCTGGAAACAAAATGTGTAAAAAAACACCGAAAACAAAGCAAGCACAAACAAAATGAATGCTTTGCACATAAGCAACATGTCCGCCGGGCATGTTGTCCCTCTGTTGCCGGCGATGGGCATCCCATTTCCGGCTACGGAGGAATTTACCCAGGCTGCTGCGCGAGTTCGCGCATGCGCAGTACGGCCCGAGGGACATTCTCTCGCTCTGCCACTGGAGGGAGCCATACCACCACTTATGAGCCCTCCTGTGTTGGCAGAGCCTCAGCCGATATTCTCCCCTTCACTGTGTTTCCACATTCAAAAGTGGAGAGAAATAGGGGCTCATCCGTGGGTATTACGCACGATAGAGCGGGGTTACCGGCTGCAGTTCAACACTGTGCCGCCTCGTTTTTCCGGCATAATACAGTCACGAGCACAGGGACGTTTAGCTGGCGTGCTAAAGGAGGAGATAATGTCTCTTTTAGACAAAAAAGCTATTCAAATCGTCTCTCCCGAGCAGAGTCAATCCGGGTATTATTCAAGATATTTTCTCGTCCCCAAACGGGGAGGGAGAGGAATTCGCCCTATCTTGGACCTCCGGGCTCTGAACTGTCACTTAAGGAAATACAAGTTCAGGATGCTGACACAGGCATCTCTGTTGCGTCTAATAAAACCAGGCGACTGGTTCACATCAGTGGATCTGAGGGACGCTTATTTCCATATAAAAGTGTACGCTGCCCACAGAAAGTATCTGAGGTTTGCGTTTCAGGGAGTGTGTTATCAGTACCGAGTGCTCCCGTTCGGACTTTCCCTCAGCCCGAGGGTGTTCGTGAAGTGTACGGACGCGGCGGTCGCCCCGCTACGGCGGGGGGGAATACGCCTGGCCACATATTTGGACGACTGGCTTCTCCTAGCGCGCTCGGAGCAGGAGGCCAGGTCGCACACGGAGTTTGTCACACGTCATCTGTCAGAGTTGGGCTTTGTGATAAACACGGAAAAGAGCAATCTCTCACCGGGTCGAGAAATAATCTTCCTCGGGTTACAGCTGCTATCAATGCCGTTCACTGCGCGCCTCTCGGAGGAGAGGGCGAACAGTTTCAAGGCATGTCTTGCTCCTTTTCAGAGACACTGTTACGTCCCATTCAGGGTGTGTCTGCGCCTGCTGGGCCTGATGGCCTCGGCTATACACGTAATACGCCTCGGTCGCCTCCACATGAGGGAGTTTCAGCGCTGGGTTGCTGCGCTCAGGCTGGACCCCGTGCGTCATGGCGCACGGAGGATTTTGGTGACGTCGGATTGCGTGTTGGCCCTACGTCACTGGCGGGCGCCCTTTTTTCTGACTCAGGGTGTGCCCCTGGGCACCGTCCTGTCCAGGAAAGTGGTCACTACGGATGCCAGCCTCCAGGGGTGGGGCGGCATTCACGAGGGCAGATCTGTGAGGGGCCGCTGGAGCCTGGGTCTCCAGCGACATCACATAAATTTTCTGGAGCTCTCGGCAGTGTTTCTCTCTCTGAAACATTTCCTCCCGTTCCTCAGGGGTCATCATGTCCTGGTGAGGACGGACAATACGACCACGGTGGCATACATAAATCACCAGGGGGGTTTGCACTCACGTCAATTACACATATTGGCACGCAAACTGATCCTGTGGAGCAGTGTGCGTCTCCTGTCATTGAGGGCAACGCATGTCCCGGGGACCCTGAACGTGGGGGCGGACCTCTTGTCCAGGGGTGCGCCCGTATACGGAGAATGGACTTTACACCCTCTCGTGGTGACTCAGATTTGGTCCATTTATGGCCGCGCCAAAGTGGACCTGTTTGCGTCGGAGGGGAACACCCAGTGTCAGCTGTTCTTCTCCCTACAGTCGGGGGGCCCCCTTGGGGCTGGACGCTCTGGCGCACGACTGGCCTCACGAGCTGCTCTATGCGTTTCCCCCTCTGGCGCTGGTTCCTCCCACCCTGGCGAGGGTGAGGGAACACAGACACTCTCTTATCCTGATAGCTCCACACTGGCCGGCGATGCACTGGTTGGCGGAGATTTATCAGTTGCTGTGCGCCCGGCCCTGGCAGTTGCCAATACGCAGGGACCTGTTGTCACAGGGGGGGGGGACGGTGTTCCACCCACACCCGGACAGGTTACAACTGTGGGCGTGGCCCCTGAGTGGCTCTCTATGACCACTGCGGGCCTTCCTCCGAGTGTGATTAACACTATTCAGAATGCTCGGGCCCCCTCTACCAGGTCTTTGTACACTGGTAAGTGGGGGGTGTTTGAGCGGTGGTGCCATGATCGGAATCACCCCCCTTTTCAGTGCTCTGTTCCGGTGGTCTTATCATTTCTTCAGAGCCTCATCGATGATGGCAGAGCCTTCTCGACAGTCAAAGTGTATCTGGCGGCCATTGCCGCCAGTCACGTGGGCTTTGGGGACAAAACAGTGAGTCAGCACCCTCTGGTGTGCCGCTTTATGAAGGGTGCCCGTAGACTGCTCCCAGTCTCCAGGCCGCTTATGCCCCCATGGGATCTGACGGTGGTTTTGGAGGGGCTTAAGGGTCCCCCCTTTGAGCCTTTACAGGGTGCTAGTTTGAAGCATTTGTCTCTTAAGACAATGTTGTTGCTGGCACTCGCTTCCGCGAAGCGGGTCAGCGATATTCATGCACTCTCGGTGCATCCGTCATGCACTCAGTTTGCCCCAGGGGACGTAAGGGTGTCGCTGAGACCTAACCCAGCCTTTGTGCCTAAGGTGGTGGGTTCATGCTCCCCGATTACTCTCGCTGCGTTCACAGCTCCAGCTGCTGACCAGCGGGCTCATACATTGTGTCCGGTCCGGGCCATACGTTGTTATGTGGACAGGACTCAGTGCTTCCGACGGAGCGATCAGCTCTTTATTTCCTGGGCTAATCCCAGGAAAGGTCAGCCTGTTTCGAGGCAGCGCCTCTCACACTGGCTGGTGGAAGCTATAACTTTGGCCTACGCTAATGAGGGGTTGCGCCCGCCCGCGGGCCTGCGCGCTCACTCTACGCGGGGCATGGCTGCATCCTGGGCCTTGTTCAGGGGGGTGTCTATTCAGGACATTTGTGCGGCGGCGAGTTGGACTTCGCCTCTGACTTTTGTTCGATTCTACATGCTGGATGTGTCGGGCCCGTGCGTTGCCAGCGCGGTCCTTCAGGCCTAGCATCTGGACATCTGGACCCTCCCATCGGTTGGTGGCTGTTCGATAAAGCTGTCTGGCAATTCGGGAGTAACCACATCCCATAGCGAGACATCGAGCTCATATTATGAAAAAGAACTTTAGGTTACTGTCGTAACCCCGGTTCTTTGAGTAATATGAGCGAGATGTCTCGCCAGACAACCCTTCTTGCTGGGCGGTGAGAAGGAATTTCGGGCTTTAGAATGGCGGGCGTGTCCTCCTGTCGCGGTATTTGTAGTGGGGGGGACTACATCACGCAGCGGAGGGACACGCTTCTCTGACCAATCAGGATTGGTTATTTGAGATAGGTACTTCTGTCAGGGCTGCGGAGGGTCACATCCCATAGCGAGACATCTCGCTCATATTACTCAAAGAACCGGGGTTACGACAGTAACCTAAAGTTTTGCATAGGGGTTTTGGACCCATAGATATCTACCCCCCTATACTGATGAAAATATAGTCATTCCCACTTGAACATGATGCAAAAGTGAGTTTTACGAGCCAAAACTGTTGATTTGTAGTTTATCTAGTGTATATCATAATTATTTTTTATTGAGAGCAGTGCACAATTTAGCCATTTGGATATATTTGGTGACACTAATGGACAACAGGGTACACTGCCTATATTTTGCATCATAGACCTTTAGTAGTTCTGCATATCATCCTCAGATTTTGCACACTTGTTGACATGGAGTTTATGACCCAGGAATATGTATATATTTACCTGTTTCACTTATATAGCTCAGTATTTTGTTGCAAACTAAAAAAAACTATTTTTTTTGCATTTGTGGCACTTTATTTTGACTTAAATTATAAAAATATACAAATCTAAGATTGTATTGTAAATGGTACACCTGTCCTGTTTCATTTAAGCCATTTACCAAGTTTATGTGATGCTCACACCAGGAGTTATAAAGCCTTAAACAAAGCACCCCCTAAATAGATAAGAATTGACAAAATGTGCCATCTGCGTGAAGAGGTTAAGAGAATGAGCTTACTACGGTTGTCAGAACAGCAGAGACAGCTGTTTCCTTATGTTTTGATGTGTGCCGAACCCATTGTATTTGCCTTTTTGTTTGCATAACTTTATTAGCAAAGGGTTCTCAAGGTAGATGCCAGTTGACACCTTGTGCTTCACAGTCTGTCTCAGGACTATACTCATCACCCATCTCTAGGGCACTACTGCACATCCACCCCTCATCTATATGCATGTTCATGTGCTGCAAGTTGCTCTGGACAAAAACATCTGTCAAATGCCAGTAATGTAATGTTCAATACCATTACAGATGTCTTAAATACCATTACGTTAGACTGAGAAGGCTCACCTGTACCAGGCAGGCCGTACAAGATGACGCCTTTCGGGGGCTTGATGCCCATCTCTTCGTAGTACTCTGGGTGGGTGAGGGGAAGCTCCACGGACTCCTGCGTTTGACCCAGAGCAGGCCAGGGGCGGATGACAGCAGAAATGAACAACAGCACTTTCACACTGCACAGGGAACATGGCCTGCATGCACCGGTCATGGAGTTCCCACGCTCCGCTCCGGGAAAATCCCTGTCATTTAAGAAAATTAATGAAAAATATATGGGGCCGAGATGTCAATTTTGAAAGCGGTATTCTGAAGCACTTATTTTTGGTTGAGATTCACGTTCTACTCAAAATGGGTTGGGGTTTCGATTGGGGATGAAGGAGCTGATCCTGGGACAACATTCCTGTTCATTTTTTTTTTTATTAATTTTTTATTAATGTGTGCCACACAGTTGTGAGGAACACCGAGAAATAAAAAAAATAAAAAAAAAAAAATAATTTGTAAAAAAAAAATAAAAAAAAAATGTAAAAAAAAAAATAAAAATAATAAATAAATAAAAAAATGGGGGAAAAAAAAAAATAGAAAAAATAAATTTTAATTAATTTTATAATTTTTTTTTTTTTTTATATTTTTAATTAATTAATTAATTTTTTATTTTATATATTATTTTTTTTTTATTTATTATTTTATTATTTATTAAAAAAAAAAATACCGAACGAGCACACGACAACAAAATCATCTTGCAACTTGCTTTGCTCTGCCCACTAAGTTCGCCTCGTTCCAACTGTCGACTGTAGAAAAGTGGTCAATTTTTGAACAAGGCTACCCTCTATCCCAGTTTTACAACAGGACCTTTTTCTACTTTTCATAACTAAAAAAATAAATAAAGGAGAAAATAAAGGAGCTAATCTTTCAGCTAGCCAGTTTTACTCAAACACTACAATTGACAGTGGTGGCTAGCTGAATTATATAGCTAGCCAATTTGATAAAAAACCCAGATATACAAAGTTATGCCAGGATCTAGTCCCGTTCGGTGATGCATGCAGAAGAGGGTTAAATTCTCTCAACATTATTTAGCAATTTGCATCTAGCTGTACTGTAACACGCAAGGGTAAATCTCATTTTTGATTGGTTCACGATTTGTCTTTTGATTAATCTCTTTTATTGGTTCATATCATGAGTCACTTTGTTTTGAAAACAAGAATTTGGGCCAAATCCATAGTTTTAGAATGCAGAATTTGACAGTATTCCACAGTGTATGGTGCTGGACTCTCACAGCAGTTCTTTCTATGATTGCTGCCAACTGAGGAGAACTGTTCCCTGATATCATTTGAAAAAAAAATGAAAAAAGTTGCCTACTCTGAATTCAATGAATGCAATTACAACGTAGGTAGTGATGTAAGGTGCAAAAACATGGAGATCTAAATTAAAATGAAGGGGGGGGCTCTGGATCATGGGCGGCACCTTGATTTCCTGGATCTGGTTGTCCAGCCCTCCGATGTCTGCATATGTCTCCTGGGGGGCCTTCTCCACCTTCATTACAGTGACCAGTGGGTCCGTGTCGTCCATCAACACCCCAATGACCGCGTGCACCTGATGAGATGGGCAGGGCAAAGACATCATCACGCAGCACCAGCCAATCTCCACGCTGACACTTAATGTGTACTCCATAATGATTATTTATCACCAAGTGCAACTGGACGCAGGTGAGCTTCCTTTGACCCTGTGGAGAGCTGTGCGTTGCTGTGGCGACACGCGACTGCATACTGATATATAAAATCACGACATCCAGAACCAAACATGTGAAAAGATAAAAAGCTCCATTCATGATATTTTACATATTTTACACAAAGGTTTTGAAGAAGATTCGGTCATTAGCTTATTAACTTTCTTGTTTTGTTCTTGCGTCCGTAACGGTCCCACTCACTTCCTAAGTGTGCGTTAGTAAACAAACCGAGCAGCAAAGGAGTTAGCAACAGTTGCTTGCTAGTTCTCAGAAAATAGTTCTTCAAAATCAAATCAATCAAAATTTGTTTCAAAAGTTCAGTTCTGGATGTCGTGATTTTATATATTGGCGTAATTGTTTGCATTTGTTTATGTGCTAAAAGTGTGCTTTTGAGACCTGCTTCACCATGCAATGGAAGTGAATGGGAGCGAGAAAAAAACAAAACATAAATCTCTGTTGACCAGTTGCTGACCACTGGAGCAAGTCAAGAAGATGAGCGTGAATATTACAGCTCATATTGGGGCCAGGTAGCTATACAATATTATGTTCAAACAAAGTTCAGTATGTCTTACTTTGATACGCTACAAATTTCTTATGAAAAATATATTATGCAGGCTTATAGCTGGAAATGATCTCCCTTAATGAGTGGGCGCATTGATTTGGAATAACAGGGCTGAGGTCCAGGTTACCTTGTGGTTGAGCAGAACAGAGCAGCCAGGTTCCAGCAGGTCCTTGTCCACGAAGGACAGGATGCTGACGTAATGCTCAGACCCCACCGAGGTGGAGACGATGGCATGGTTGTCATCTATGATCTCCTCCAGGGTCCCCACCGACATTGGGGTGCCCCTCAGGTCGTCGACCTTTGACCTCTCCTCCTGTCAAGAACGGAAATGAGGGGCACGGGATGAGTGGGACGACACACTACAAGGGATCGACATGTGTGGGCAAGGGACCTCAGAATTGGCAGCTTTGTTCCCATTACCTCCTGTTTCTCCTCCAAGGGCTTCATCTGTTCCTGGTTTCGGATGAACTCCTCCTCCATCAGCAGGTAGTCTTTGATCCTCTCCTGCTTCAGCAGCTTCAGCCTGCACTGTGTGTGGGGGGTCACTGCAGGGAAGGAAGAGCAATCAGATCCACACCAATTGAACAGACATGTCATTCTAGCCACACTCATCAAGTGTTTGTGTGGTCTTAATGGTAGCGGTATGTGATAGTTGAACTGTGGGTACCCAAAGGCAGCTTGCTAGCAGCGTCTGGTCCCTTTATCTTCTTCTTCCTTTTTCCAACTCTGGTGGGAATGGGAGGCTCATACTTCTTTTTCTTGTCCTGACAAAATGTAAAAAGTTAAAGTTAAATAAGCAGTGACTATTGACAGCAACATTTTAATACACCGTGACCTGTTGTAGCACTAACGTCGAGCTTACCTTGTCATCCTTCTTTCCCCCTCCAGGTCCGTGACCACCACTCTGACTTTGACCCTATAGTTACCAAAAACATGTGTTATTTAAACAGAAACTCAGCGCTAATTGTCAAAATTTTTATTTGAATAACTATGCCAGCTGTATGAAACGTTCTCCCAAGATAAAAAATGAAAGGGCATGAACCCTGCTCCCAATGATTTGACAGATTCCAGTAGCCCTACCACACACATTTTCTATAAGTAAATTAAGTACAATATATGCTCTACAACCAATTCTTAAATTGTGACGAGGGTATTTATGATGGTTTCTGTTTTTGAGGTGGAGAAATTTATGTTATCTTGGCATAGGTGGCTACAGGGAGAGGCTTGTAGTAGCTATAGCCACCCCTGAAACCTGAAAAACTCTTAGCCACCCCTAGAATGTCCACCATAATAAAACTGGTGCTCAATAGAGGTAATTAGGTTGAATGAGATTAAACTGAAGTTAGTTGAATGCAAAAGGTCCATTTTAAACTGTGAGCAATGTAGCTAACATACAGTCGGGCCTACATAGACTGGGGTTATAACTGACCTTAGATCAGAATCGCAATTACTCTAACAATTGACATTATCAATAGCCAATTTGTTTTGTGTTTTTTTTCTGCTGGATGGTGAAATCGCAAATCAGGCACTGTAGCTAGATTGCAAGCTAATTAATACAGGGTCCCCACACCTTCTTTAACATCCAATTCAAGATTCTTTCAATGACTTTTAAGGGCAAATTCCCTCATTCCCTCACTACAATTTGAAATTACAAAAGTAGAACACAGACGCTCAGACCATTTCAATGTACTTAAACAGTTTTATCAAACAACATCAACATAAATTCACAAATAAAATACACATCAATATAAATGAAAATGCAAGTTTTGGAAAAAAAGATAACATTAAGATAAGTGAAAATAACATTAAATGCGATTATAAGTAATAAAACTGTACCCAAACTTTGGCATCCTTTAGAATCCATTCTTTGAAGCAGTCATTGTCAAGTCATAATTTTTAAAATTTACATTTTACTGGCATGGCTTCCCATTAGCAAAGAAGCTGGCTACTTTGTGGTCGTGCCACTCAAACGTACTGTTAGTTACTAGCCACTGTTGCATTTGCGCGGTCATATCATCTTCCGTATAAGCAACGTGAAACACAAAAAGTTCATTTTTGGTTCACAGACCACCTTGCTTAAGCAGCTGTTTAATAATTAGACGTTTCACATTAATTCAGTCCGGTGGAAAAGAAATGTATATCCTAACGTTATTTAAGTGGTTGTGTGGAGAATGAATAAACAAGTGAATTGAATAAACAATGCTGAAACATTAGCATTAACTTAACAATGGGCCAAATGAATAAGATACTCCTGTTGTTATTTTTTTCATACAGGATCAAGCATTCCCCTCTCACTCACACAGCTGAGTGTTTTCAGCTGAGTCACATGAGTGAATGGAAGAGCTGCAGTGGGAGGGAGAGACAGAGTCATTGAGACTTGGCTATGGGGACCATATCCAGAACAAGACACAATTGAACCATAAGGCAATTACTTCCATTTCCCACAAAATATTAAACTGTGGATTCAAGCACTTTAAAGGACCTTGTTTTTAAAAACTCAATCAAGGCCTTACATATTTTTTCTCATTTACAAACCTTCAAGGATTTTCAAGGTCTGTGGGAGCCTTGTGAATAGCTCGCCTTCTAGCTTGCTATTGTGGGTTAATGAAAAACAATCAAAAGAAAGTACGTAAAGTTTTTTTGTACTATTTCAGCGACGAGTTATTGTGGTTTTCATGTAGCCAGCCTATTTTATGCTACCTTATCTGCAGTTACACGCTCAACTTGTGGTATTTTATGTTTCAAGTGTATTCATGTGTTGAGGTGTCTGTGTGCGTGTTTGTACTTTCAATTATTTATGTTTTTTTAGGCAAAGCTTTATCAAATTTAGTAATAGTCCTACTACTTGTTCAGTAATGTGTTAGTCAAATTAATCCAGGGAGCTAGTCTCTGAATTAGGCAGATTTTTAAATGTACTTTGTTACAGTCATGTTAGAAGATTGGTGTGTTGCCTTAAAGATTCTGGAGTTAATCATTTTAATAAATGTAATTTAATCAATTAGTGAGGGCAAGTCATCATTTGGTGCAATCTTTCAGGAATATTTAAAATATAGGTCTTTGGCCAAAAGTGTTACATTTCCATTGTATTTTTTGGTCTTAATATCAGCTTCTCCCTCCAGCCACCCTCCATATTACCAAGTCACCCCATAGCCACTAGTCAAAAAATCCTGGAGCCGCCACAGTTCACAAGTCAACCTAACATTTTACATATTCATTTAGCGTGCAAGATATTGAAAGAGAACGTCCGCAATGCTAATTGCGGCTGATTTAAAACATTAGCCTTTCAGATGGCCGTTTTAGTTTGGGCAAGTTAACCTGCGTCAGCGGCCCTAAAGCAGACCTACGATGTTAGCAGAACAATCAACAATCCATCCATGGCAGCTTATGACAAGCTACTGGAGAGTGCAGACTGATATTTTAGCTAACGTTATATTAATAAGTAATACCAAAAAAGGTTGTTAGTTGGCGAGCGAGCTAACGTTATCTATTTATTTACAGCTAACTGGCTTGCTCAACCAACAACAAGCAAGACAAATCCGGCATTACGTAGCATTTAGTTAGCGAGTTAGAATTTGATAGCTAGCTAGTGATTCTCCAAACAGATACTATCTAGATAAATGGTAGCATTTAAAAAGAACTGAAACAGCGATGATAGCAGCACCCATAAAATTATTTGTATATATATATTCCAGAATAATTAATCTAACAGAAAATGCTTGCTCACTCACCATCGCTCTTCACACTGTTGTCTCAGGAAATACGTCACGTAGATAGTATGGCAAGTAAAAGAGGACATCCGACATCGCTTCTTCTTCTTCTTCTCTAAGTTTTTTGGCGGATTACAAACCCATTAAGGTGCATACCGCCACCTACTGTACAAGAGTATGTAACATCATGTCATTTTTACTTCATTCTTAAATTATATTAATTAATCTTGTGTTTCTTAGGAAAGTGTAAAGTGCCTTCCTGGTGCTTTCTATTCCCTCTCCTTCTGTTCCTAAAATTCCTATCAGATCCCAATCCCTTCCTGCCTCGCGGACTTTATCGTGTAGCCGTTCTCTTTCCTCCTCATATAAGGTGCAATGCAATATGATGTGTTCTACATTTTCTTTAACTCCACAGTTCCCACATTTATTACTGTCCCTTTTCCCCATTATAAACATTGTGCCATTTAATCCTGTGTGACCCACTCTAAGTCTTGTAATAATTATTTCCTCTCTTCTGTTCCTTTCCTTATGGCTCTTTGTAATGACCGACTTTTGTATTTTATAGAATCCCCTTCCTTTCTGGTCTTCATCCCACCTTTTCTGCCAAATCTCTATTCCTTTCCTCTTAATTATTGCTTTACCTTCTCCTTTTCCCAGTGGAACTGTAACCTCAATTTCCTTCTGTAATGCCATTTTCGCGAGTCTATCTGCACCCTCGTTCCCTTTCACCCCCACATGTGCTGGTACCCAACAAAACTGGATATCTATGCCACCTCTGTTAAGCCTTAGTAAGCTATGATTAAGTTCAATAACTAAATAATCTCTTACTGTTTTTGTTGACTGTATGCCTTCTAATACTGCTAGTGAATCTGTACACATCACCACTCTATCCGGTCTGACTTCTTCCACCCACTGTAACCCAATAATAACTGCAATTATTTCTGCAGTAAATACTGATACTTGATTGGAGATTCTTTTGGAAATTTCTATTTTAAACTCAGGGACATAGATACCAATTCCCACCTCTCCCTGCTTGTTTTTAGACCCATCTGTAAATATTTCTAGATACCTATAAAAACTCTGTCCCAGGTAAGCACTAGTTTTAATACCCATTTCCTCTATTTGCCATCCTCTTTTCTTCTCCAGAATATTTAAATCTATCTTGACTTCTGGGAACAGCCAAGGGGGAATGCTGCTCATTGGGGTAGACCTGGCGAACTCTAATACCTCCATTTCGTATTCCCTTACCCTTTCTTCTCATGTCCATCCTAATCCATTGCCCTGGAACCTGGAATACTCCCAGCATTTTTGTAGAATCTTTACATTATTTCCTTCCTCACTTCCTTTAATCCTGACCCAGTATGCTAATGTAAGTTTTCTTCTTCTTAATTCCAGTGGCATCTCTCCTGCCTCTATTAGAACTGCGTTACTAGGGGTTGACTTAATAGCTCCAATACATATTCTTAGTGCTCTATATTGCAGCCTATCCACTTCTCTCAATGATGTTTTTGCTGCTGCTCCATATACAATACTTCCATAGTCTATTGTTGACCTCATAATTGCCCTATATATGCCCATTAATGACTGTTTTTCTGCCCCCCAGTCACACCCAGCCACAGCTCGTAATAGATTAATGACCTTTTTGCATTTTGTTTTCAGGTGTGTGATATGAACTTTCCATGTACATTTACTGTCCAGCCATAGACCCAGATATTTAAATTCTGTTACCCTCTCCATCGGTTGTCCATACAGAGTTAACTTCTCAGCATTTATCTTGCGCTTATTTGTGAATAACATGTAGCAAGTTTTGCTTGTAGATAATTTGAACCCCCACTCATATGACCACTTCTCCACTTTCTTTATTGCTTTCCTTATATTCTCAAATACATATGCCACATTCCTCCCCCTCATCCAAATAGCCCCGTCATCTGCATAAAGCGCCGAGTTTATACATCCATCTAACTCTGAGAATATGTCATTAATCATAATATTAAATAGTATAGGGCTAATTGCGCTCCCCTGTGGAATGCCATTCTCTATAACATAATCCTTAGACTTGTCTGCTCCAACCTTGACTCTAAATTTCCTGCCTGTTAAAAAGTCCATTATCCAATTATACATCCTCCCTCCAATACCCATTTTATTTAATTTAATAAGCAACCCTTCCCTCCACATAGAGTCATATGCCTTTTCAATGTCAAAATATACTATTGCCATCAACTCTTTCATTTTCAGTGTCTTTTCCACCTCATTACTTACTCCAACTAGAGCATCCATTGTGGATCGTCCTTTTCTAAATCCACTCTGATATTTGCTGAATATTCCTCTCTGTTCCAGTATATGTGAAAGCCTACGAACTCATCCGACATCACAGAAGGTTCTGTGGAGGACATCCGCGAAGTTTTTTTTCTTTAACCAAGGCCAGTAGTGGCCCCCAAACTCGGTCCTGGGGGAACCATGTGCATGCTGGTTTCACGATTGCAATCACAGAATTTTAACAAGCTGTTCATTTTTCTAAATTAGGTGTTTTTCATGTTTAGAATGATTATTTATCACATTATTGATCTTAAGCCACATTATGTCAGCAATAGCTATGCATGCCATGAAGAATAAAAGTCAGATGTTCACATTGTATGGAAGCATATCGTAGGCAAAATTTAAATGAAGATGTAATACATAAAATGTCAATGTAATCCGACATTTGCATTTGAATTTTCCACTCATACGTGAAAATATTGTCTTAAAATTAATTTCATTTGAATTTGCCATTTCATATAGCCTACTAGTCTTGATATTTCATTTAAACATAGATTTCCACACTTTATTATTAGCTTTATTCAAATGATAATGAAAATTGTATTTCCTGAACTGCATGGATATGAAATTATGCAATAACGGTGTAAAAATGATAATTTAAATTGAATTTACCTCATGTGGCAGAATTCTTTTAGGGCACTGTTATGTCTGATTTAGTGGAAATCAGTGTTCCTATACTACACTCTCGTGTTCCAGTGATGTGTATTGTATGTTCTGTTTTATGGCATGGCAATTTACGAAGATGCTAGTATAGACCTTACGGTCTATGGTAAAAACCCCGGGCTATGACCGAATATGACCCCTGTTCCCTGCCCCCTGTCCACTCAGACTCCTGTTTACTATGTGACCTCTCCCCTCAGTTTGCAACCAGTGTGCGAAATAAATCTTTCAAATTTTTTTCCAATCTAGTGAGAAAGTAGTTTGTAATATACATGTATATATATATTTTTCTTATTGTACATATCAATCAGTTTACATATGACAATGGTTACAAAGTGTAGAATATGAATGAAGATAGAATTAACAAAAATAAAAAGAGCGTAGTTCGTAATATGTCCCACTCTTGTACTACAAGTTGTAGTTTTTACTTCCGGTTTACTTCCTGAAATTGTCGGATGAGTGTGCTCCTGAATCCCTTAAAAACAAAACAAAAATAAGGGTTTCATCCGGGTCACCCACTCAAAAGCTTTTTGACGAAGTTGACTCAAATAAGCACCCTCAAAGGAATCCTGAAGGGATCATAATCGGTCATGGCCCCGGTCTGGTTGTCCCTCTGAAAAAAAATATACTTGCCGCTTATGCCAGGGACTGGTGACTTAACTACAAGAGCATCTAGTGTTGACTCTACAATGAGTAGAACAACTGGACTATAACTTTATCAAATCTTGTCAAGTAAAATCGTTTCTTATTTATACATGTATTAAGGGCATAACTGGGTTTAAAATATGATTGTACACCTCTTAGCTAGGTAGAAAAAGACAGGACTTACTTCCGCCTGTGCAACGCAGGACCCGCCTGGATAGGATGACTGACAAGTAGAAGTCTGAAAATATTAATGCAATCAACCTCAGAATGCATTTGCAATTCCATTTTGCCACCGTTGCAGTAGTAGGTGAATATATATAATGGCAAAGACAGGAGGCGCTGTTTCGCTTTTTACCACTTGAATTTTTCCACCTTACAGTGCAGTACTGTCTTTGATAATGCAATTTCAAATACCTTGTTGTCCCCCACCACAACGAAGTTGATCCCTGTGTGTGCGTCTGTCTGTCTGTGTCACACATGTATGTACCAAAGCCCACCACCAGAGGGGCGCTATTACAATGCATTTCCCCATAGCCAAGTACATTTTGTTTTGTACATAAAAAACTATGCTTGATGTCTCCGCATAGTCTCTGGCATTTCTACACAGCAGACCGTCGACTTTCTAAATCCACAGAGTTTTTAGTAGAGGTGTTTAGTAGCTCTTTGTAGAAAATGTAGAATGTACATGCATTTTCCCATTAAAAATATACGATGTAGTTTCAGAACACCAGATGGCGATATAGAGCACGTAGGAGATCACGGTCACTCTGATCAAGCTGTCCTAAATTAGTCTTCCTCTTTGGTTTTTTATTGGGGGGGGGGGGGGACAATTTCACAAAGTTCTGGGAAAGTTTTAACAAAATTAAGAACGGTCCCGAAACATTCTGGGAACTTAACATAACGTTCTCTTATGGTTCCATGAAACCATACACAGAATGTTTGGCTAAGGTTGTTTTTAGGTTTAATTTCAAAAAAATTATAGACTAACATTCCCAGAACGATTTGCAGAGGTTTTTCTGTGAAACTTTTGAAATGCAGTGTAATTTTCCTATATTATATAAATGCATACAAAACATAATAGATATAGCCTAATTAGTAAAAAATATTTTATTCTATTGTTAAAACTAGTCATTGGCATGGCCAAAATGTTAACATTTTTACATGTGTTTCACAACAAAACATGTTTAAGAAACAGATGTTTTTTGATTGGTATACATAGACTTATTTCAATAATTATGGTGATAATATTGTATATTGTGAAAATGTTGGCCAAAATAATCGTACTATATGGCCACATGCCTAATCAGTACACAAGTATCATCTCTCTCTCTCTCTCTCCCTCTCTTCATTGCACTGCTCTGAACATTTTAAGCTCTATGTATTTTTTTTATAGTGACCAAACTACTAGCTTCTAAAAGTAATTTTTGTGGAGCTTAGGATCAAAGTTCTCAACTGTCCAGGATGATGGGTTATCATGAGAGCAATACATGTGAGGATGGTGAATATAGAATGTGATTGTCGCAAGAAAAATGATGGATACTCAATAAAAACATATTTGTATAAAAGACCCTGAAAGGGATCATCAAAAAAGAAGAGACGAGAAGACTCAGTTAGCAGGAGCAGATCCGATTAAAAATGTTCTCTACTGGAGAACCTGTTTATAAACAACATTATGGTGCTGAAATATGAAGCTGCTGTGTTTTCCTCAGCACAATTCTGTCAATGCTGCACACATGCATGAAAGCTTTCTTCTGCCTCCTCAAGCACAACAGAAATGGCAACATGTCATTGATTTTTCAAGTATCCTCTATTATTTGTAGTTGTCTGTTAAATTGGAATTCAGACCTTGAATACAATTCGTGGCTTTGAAGAAGAGAAGAACTTGAACCAAAAACATTAATAAATAAGAACACACTGCAGAGCGATAGATTGCTTTACTGTCAATCATCCCAGTGCCACGCTGATGACACACAACCCCCCCCCCCCCCAAAAAAGACTAAACTCAAGACTGGTACAATCTTCCAAATCAAGGGTAAATGTGGAGTTTTTTCATGCTTAATTCAAGTCACAATGTGACTTTTTGGGAAGGAGAAACTATGAATACTATGAGAATGTTTACCCTGCACATACCATGTGAAGAAGTGCCATCCACTCCCTTCTGAAAAAATTATGCTGAAATTTTAATTCAAATAGAAATAATTTGTTAGTCATGTACCTTAAATATACTACCTTTTTGCATTTTACAATTTTGTAAATACATTGAGTACTATATTGTTAAATTATTATAGTTATACAAACTATAAAACACATGTTACAGAACAGTACACATCAAGGCCATAACCATGTATTCAGCATTGGGGGGATTTTTGCGTTCTTGGTATTGAGCAACACCCTCAGACAGAAGATGTGCACCTTGCATTTTTCGTGCAATTACTACTGCCTCCAATCAACGACAAACTAATGCAGTAATGTTCCCGTCAGATTAACACTTAGGCGGTTGTCTATTCATTTTAATGATAAGTAACAATTACCATTACTTACTAGTGTAAATTATATAGATTATTTCCATAGCTGGCAGCCAGAGAGTAATAAAAGGATAAATAAATAAATGCAATTATTAGCCAAACATATTGTGGATAATCATATCTGAATATTGGGGGCGGGGGATACATCCTCCCAACGTATATTATGGTTACGGTCTTGGTAGCCTATATTTTAAAAAAATTAAATAAGTAACATTTCAATATTTCATACAACGCTGAACATACAGTATGTACTTACATTCCGTTCTTTTTAGGGTTTCAAGTTTTATAATTTAGACTACTCTGTTGACGCATTGTTGAGATTTATAAACATTGTAACCTGTAGATAAAATCAATATTACAGGGGAACTAAAATCAATTTTTGATGGTAAATTTGCCTGTCCATGGAAAATACAGAAAAAACTGAAAAGTAAACCGTTAAAACATACTTTTTCTAGGAATCATTCTCCCGCCCTGGAAAATGTGTCACCAGGGCAGCCACACCCACTTTTGAGTAGGCTATTCCCCAAAAATTAGATCTTAGATGGAAAGGGCAGGCAATTCAATTTCTTGTCTTCATACAGTCACTCAGGAAAAGGAATGCGCACAAGCTTGTATATACCTATCATTGTCAGTGAAACATTAGTGCACACTGTCATGGATCGCGCCTTTCTTCCCTTATCTCACTCTATCTGATATTTCTGCGTTCCTCTATGGGTTTTGCTTTCGCCTCTGTGATTAGTGAATTCACCTGTCCTGCATTTCCGCTCACTATTTATACCCCGTTTCCTCCTTTTCTCTGCGCTTCCATGTTATTTCACATAACATTCTAGCCGGTAAAAGGTATAGGAGTTGTACTTGCAATTGACCGCTTTGTTAGCAGCACATTTAGTGAAAGTATACAAAATATACAACCTCTTATTTTGTAGTCTAGTATGCTAGGGAATATGACTGACGAGCTAGTGGATATCTTTCCATTTGAAGCAGATATGTTCTTGCTGCTGCCATGTTCCTAAGTAATGCTCATCATGTTGGTTTTATTGTATGCCTTTTGATAGCAAACACAAACGACTAGAACTATGTATCTAATAAATGGGAGGTATGGTGTGGCATTTCCATATGGTCTGAGTCTTTGAATATGTGTTAACAAAGCTTTAATGGGAGGAGATAAAGTGTTAAAACAAACAAAAAAATCAACATAAAGTACCACTGAGGCAAGTGAAGCTGTATGAGCCCACCTGAAAGATTCCCGTGTTCAAAGTTCTCATAGGATAAAGTGTAGTACCAAGTTCTGAGAAATTGGGTGTCTGTCTATCACCTGTGCTTTGGTAAATGAGGGTATACTTGAAGAGTTTCAATGTCACTCTACTATAAAGTTTGATATAAATGATACACTCCAGTGCTTCCCCATTTAAAGCTGTATTCCTTATTGTTCCATGATGAGAGTGCATCTGGTCTCGCTGACCTTATTAATTCCAATGGCTTTGTGTACACAGTATACAATGCAGTCAGAAGGTGGAAGTCTGCAGGACTGAACTATATTGTTCAAATATCTACTTATCTAGGTTTTGACCACTGTTCAGACGGCCTGGACGCCTCACCTGTCCACGCTGGTCTCAGCCAGCCTATTGTTCATTATCGCCAGAGCACCTACTCCCCCAGAGAAGCCATTGTGTCGGGAGTTAGAGCCTGATGGGCGGGGGTGCCCATTAGCCGTTTCCGACAGCTGCTTTTGCATTATGGCCAAGTTCACCTTGTTGGCAGCCAGGAAGTCCTTCATAGAAATCATCTCCCCGGAAACTCGGCGGCCGTCCGTCTCACTCTCGTTGATGGCGTCTGTGTCGATGGAGGTGTCGCGGTGGGTGCGGAAGTGCCCTGGCATCACTGCGTTGCGGGGGTGCCGGAGGGCACCCCCGGCTGGCCGCCGTGGGCAGCAGCAAGGATGTGCCATCCGGGCTAGGATCCAGTTGAGCACCTGCTTGATGACGATGGAGATGACATTGAAGAGGGAGTAGATGCAGCACACGCCGGTCAGGATGCACAGGAAGTTGCCGAGCTGGTACAGGCCCTGGCTTTCATACCGATCCCTCTGCCCACTCACCAGGTCCCCGAAGCCGATGGTGCTGAAAGCCACGAAGCAGAAGTAGAGGGAGTCGGCGTAGCTCCACCCTTCCACCGATGAGTACATGGCAGAGGCCCCGCAGGAAACCAGCACCGCACCCAGACCCAAGATCAGCATCACGTAGTACACAGAGGGCTTCCAGCCTGCCAGGCCAGGCCCCGGCCCCACTCCAAAGCTGTGGGGCAGCACGCCACGGCGGCGCCGCTGTCGCTCGTGACAGGACTTGAGCACAAAGGCCAGGACAGTGATCAGACGCTCCAGGAACAGGTTGAAGAAGAGGATGGTGGCCGCACAGCCAATAAGCCCATAGAAGATGAGGAAGATCTTGCCTCCCACCGTGGCAGGTGTTGTCATACCAAAACCTTGAGAGTGAGACGGGAAAGTGAGAGAAAGAGGATGAACAGTGGGGGCAGATGACAAGAGAAATAAAAAGAGGAACAGAGACACAATTGAGAGATAAAACAAAAGACAAGAAAATGTGTTTATGCTCACAGATTGGGGGGCACTTAAAATGGCTGCGTGACCTTTCGGTGACGGATACATTTGAATGGCACCATGCATTTAAAAATGGATTTGTGGGATCTTTAATGTTGAAATCATGTTTTGTTCAATGGATGATAAACAAGCACTTACGCAGCATTACTTATATCATTTCCGAAATTGGTTTGAAATGATTACCGACTTGAAAGGAGACTACCTGTCTCATCCAATAGTTCAACGTTTGCACATAAAAAACCACGGCCTCCTTCATTTCTTTATTGAAAACAGCCTTCTGAGGGAGGGCTCTGATGTGATATCGAACAAGAGGGGATATATAGCCTCCTTCCCAGCAGCACACAGACACAGGCAGACGTGCAAGTTCAGCTGTGCCGTTGTGAGGTTTAGCCAGGCAACTATAACCTCTATGCAACTATAACCTCTATGCCCTCTATGCAACTATAACCTCTATGCCCTCTATGCAACTATAACCTCTGGGAGCTGATCCTCCTCTAAAGAGCATGCTGTCCACTGCTGTGGCTGTGCTACCCCATGCTCCCTACACACTTTAAAACAACCTCTGTCATCAGGGATCGCTCACTGATCGGGTTGCTATTGACGACGGTTTCAAGCATCTTCTCATCCTGCTCGGTTTCTCTCATTGGCAGATATGCAAATTCAGCAGCTGTGTGGGCCTCAATATCCTTTCTCACTGTGGAGTTTCTTTAAAATGAAAGCAGTCATACCCCCAAAGCACACCCCCTTATGGGGATTGCAGTCCATGCATTCCATAAAGGGAAAAAAAAAAACTTATTACTAATTATTTCCTATTGAACTCAATCAAAATATAAGTCAGGAGAAACAACCCTTTAAATGATCCATCCATATCTATTGCATATCTGGCAGCAGAGTGATGGTTTGTGGCTTGTTTGATACCTGACACATGATTACTTACAGCCATTTAGCCAACCATGGGTTCCATACTATTCCCGTGTAATTTACAGCTTAATGTAGTCCCACCCCCAATTCCCATAGAGATCCTTTAAAATGTATAGAGGTTATAGTATCGCTTATAAGAGTACCTGGGGGTCACTATGTGTAAAAATGGGTACAATTGCTGAAGTAGAAATTGTATTTAAATTGATACATTTATGTTTTAGGGTATATTATTGCTAATTATATGTGGTATTTCCTGCAGAAAGGGGTGATTTTGGTCAAATAGTTGAGCCAGGAGTTGTAGTAGCCTATAGGCTAGCCTATGCATGCTACACGTTTACCTTTGCAATGTACGTCCCTACAACAGATATTCTCTTTGGGCCTCGTACACACTGGGGTGTTAGTTTCGAAACGTTTCTGAAACGTTTTAGTTTTGAGGTTTTCGCTACCTTGACCTGAGTAGCTACACATTACTTGCAGGCATTCTTTGGTTTTAGAATTCAACACGATGCAAGATTCCTTGACAACCGATTTGATGTTTTGTGTTCCTTGGTATATCGACAAAATAAACAACATGGATCATTTGCCGCGATCAAGTGGTGTAAATGCGTCTCCTTCTCCTTCCAAATTGAACCACGATCGGCAGTCATAATATAGAGATAAAATAATACAATAATCAGAAAATAAACACAAATGTTCAACTGTCAAATTAACTTTGTGAAGATGTTTGAAATTCCAACGGAATTCGCGAGTACCACCAATGGAACTGGAGGCCACGTTATTTATGACGCAACCAAATTATTCTAAAGGTAGGTTTCGACAACCGATCCTGTACACACTGACGGCTAAAATGGTTTTTTTTTAAAAAGAGAGAAACAAAACTGTGAGTGCTGTCCAGAGTAGAAATGAGCTTTTGGCTACTAGTGAAAACAATGGCTGGGGTTGTTCTTATCACGCCCAGATTTGGGCATTTTTCGAATTTAAAAAGGGGGCGGGGTCTAGCTTAACTATCTTATTTTGTTACCCTTTAATTAAGAATGGTCCAATATTCCACTATACCTTTCAGAACTTGTATGACTCTTACAAGAACGACTGAAGCCGTTCTGGAGGCAAAAGGGTGCCCTTACTTCTTATTACTTACTTTATATTCGTATTTTGTTTTGTGTTTTCATTATTTTGTCAGACCCCGGTGTTAATAGAGGTCCATCATCACAAAATCTAAACTCCATATCTTTCCGCTGTATCTTTTCACTTTTGCGCAAGGACAATTGCGATAATGATGTTCAATGTCAATAACGTCTTAAAGGTTTTTTTTATTCAATGGCGAAGTATGCAAATGAGTCCAACGATTATTTCTGCACTCATCTGTCATCTATAACTGTTTTATTTCGTCCGAAGACAACCTTACCTATGGTTGAAACCACGGTTCCCACGAAATAAAAAGCGCCGGTAAAATCCCAGCGAGGTCTGGTGGTGTCCACGCGGATCCCGGCTACGTTCGCCTCTTCATAATGCCTTAGGAAGTTCTCCAGCTCTTTTTTGCTCAGGTTGTGCTTGTGGGTGAAATGTTCAAACCTTTGCGCCCACCTGTCCTTCGCCTGTTTCTCCATCGGGTGTTCGAGCTCCGAGAAAACGGCGGCCCCACACAGGAGGTAGATAATTATGAACAGCGCCAGCATCAGAAATCTCGCATTATCAGCATTCACTTGACCGAAACCGCAACAGCACCCACTCCGGCAAGCCATTATGGAGTAACCGGTGGGCAGGGATGATGGTGTCTCCACATTGCCTCAGGTTTGGCAGAAGACCCTCATCGTAGGCAATTACATTTTGAGGCAAGATTTTCCCGCTCTCAACTCATCAACTAAAACAGCGGCTCTCCTAACAGATCCGTTGGCATCCGTGTGACGCTTAAAAGTATGAGACATGAAAAGAAAAATATAAGAAAACCCCTTATCAGTCGGTAGCAAACGGATCAATGTGTGACTAAAATTATATCTCCAATACAATTAAGTATCAATGTAGCCTAGTATTTTATTAATTCGTCTGTGTAGGCTACATGTCGTTTTCGTTCGTGCGCAACTGAGTTAAAATGTAGCCTACACACAGCTCAACTAATTCCAAAGTAGGCCTATGTCATTCTTCATATTGGCTATTTATATATTTTAGAAGCTTTGTAGATATTGCTTCATTCTCGGGTTTATGCGTTTCTGTTCAAATCATTTGCAGTAAGAATCCACAGAAATCTGCAACAGGGTTGTCACACATCCGATAGCCAAAGTGACTTTCACTAAGATTTAGGCTATACTATACTTCTCTATATTGCGGTACTTTTATGTGCATCTATATTGTACAAAAACGTTGTAAAAACAAACAACTTACTTGTTGCGCAGTAGCCTAGACTGTTCTGTGCAAGCTAAAGTGTGGATACCGTTTCTGCAGTTTATTTTGTTAATCTATTCTGAGATAAGAGCGTTTTTACTCTGTCTGAAATATACTTGCGTAACTACGCTGGAATCATTGAAGGAAGCATAGAAAATGGAACCCCGGCCATGCAGAATTATCCGAAAGCAGGTGTGCTAATATCTTCCGAGCCTTGTCTTGATAACGTTACTTCTGAAAAGAAGCAACGCAGTTGTGTGGTTACTTCTCTGTTCTCTGTCTCGTTGACTTAAATGATTCAACGTCCCACCGTTGCTTTTCACTGATGCGAATAAAGTGAACTTATTCAGTAGCCTATACCTGAGACAGCACGTATAGTATCAATAAATGGCATATAATCGGATTTAGATCCAGCAGCGAACAATGTGACTCCCCTCCGTTTCTGGTTTGATTATAGGTGCCTTCACTGCCTTGGACGTAATAGCTGAAGACGATTATGAGAAGCATCCAATAGGCAACATGAAATGCTGCTAGGCTACATTTAAAAGCGCAACCACATTAAATCAAACTGCTGTGCGATAGTGCTATTTTCATGAGAAATTCAATTAACATCGTATTAATTATTATTGTTATGTCATTATAATTTAAGTAGGCTAATAGATTTTTTAAAAACGAATTTACTTTGGCACGTATAGAATAAACAAATGAGCAGTGAATTTCAGTTCCAAAGTAGGTTTGCCAATGTTAAAACAGTGAAATACTGCCAGTGGTTTTCAAATGCACAACCTTTTACCTCGTAGCCTATTTTATTTTTAGTGAACACTCAAGAGATGTAGAGAATTCGCATGCTTTGCGGACGTTAACGGCTCTAGTTCTAACTCCATGGCGTAGGCTAGTTTATTAAATTGCTGTTATTACTGAAGCGAATACATTAATGTCAATTCGTATTATGTGTCCACTTAATTTAAAAGCATCCTGCCCCTGGCCTGTTGTAAACGCTTCATTGTACGTTCTCTTATTTGTTCGCCTGCAGGGAAACTGTGACCCAGGAGAGATCCCAGCTTTGGGACGCTTAAGCCCTGCTGCGCGTCGTCTCAATGTGCGCTTATGCTTCCTTGACTGAGTTGCATTGGGAGCAATGCGCTGTAACTTCCGAAGGATGATCGATCTCGAACGACCTTTAGACTTTGTTTGGAGAATTTCTCATGTTTAATCAGGGGACCGATGCTGGTTTCAGCAAATGTCATCCCGTTTTTGGCAAGGATGTCAAATGCATTATTTATACCGTTTTGTCCCCTTTAGAATGTATATAACCAAGCCCCCATGACAGAGATTAAATACTTTATCTTAGGTGCTGGGATATAGCCTAGGCTACAGCAATTACTCAGATACATTGCAAGAACAATTGTTTACAAGTATACATGTATACATTTTTGCCCAGACGCAGCGCATGCGGGCCTAAACAAGTGAATGTGGATAACTGACTGACTGACTGGATGGTTGGTTGCAGGGCCGTTTCTAGACTGCTTTGATTGGGGGGGACGAAGTAGCGGGGTCCTCCCGCAGAAAAATGGGAGCCTTTTAAAACTCATGTCCTGCATTTCTACACAACCTCACACAGGGCATTTTCTAAAATAAAGTGTTTAATTTATAAACATTTTGAAGATGAGATGAGATTTGAGATGCTTTTATATAAAGCTAAAGTATAGGCTAATCAGTATATTAGCAGATACGATCATTTTATGACATTTTAAGATGCTTCGGTGAATCGCAGCTATAACAATAGGCTAGATGCAACATGTCTTAAGCTACTGTAGGAATTGATTTGTTCTGTCTGGACGCTGCGATTCGGTAAACATTCTATTTTGGAGAGTGGTGGAGACAAGCAAACTCCAAGGATATTGTTATTGAGATATGGTTTTTGAGCAAATAAAAAACTGAAAATGTCAACAAGTCATTAAAACAACTTCAACTCTCCATATAGGCTAACAAAACGATTAATACATTTATATATTTTATTAACTAAAATATCTAAACAAAGAAATGTGATGTCCATTTTTATCACAATATATAAACCAAAGCGAACTGGAGCTTGCAGAGTGGTAACATCCTAGTAGTGCTCAGCACACGTGCGTGCGTGCGTGCGTGAGTTTTTCAGCTGATATTTATTCATACGACCTCATAGCTTCTCTTCAACTCTCTGCAATTGTCTCAAAAGGCCAGAGCTGATTGCCTGGTGCCTTTTCCACACTGTAACTGGTTGAGAAGTGGGCTTTTTGCTGTCACCAGAGTGTCAGATGGATAGGGGGAAGTTAACAGCATGTCTCGTCTCCTGTGCAGATGGATAGGGGGCAGTTAACAGCATGTCTCTGTAAAGGTGAGACTGTGGCCTTTTGGCTGGTCTCAGGTCCCACTTGGATAAAGTTGCACGCCCATGCTTTAGTTTAAGTTCCTGTTCACGATGTCACCAACTAGGACAAAATGTAAAACTACTCACCACTGGACCAGTTTAATAAAATCTATCAAATATGACACGTATGGGTATCTTTTCAGGTTTTTAATGTTTGATATCTTTTTATGTTTTGTGTTGTCATTTAATAGGCTGCATAATTAATTGGCATTCAGGGATAAGAACATTTTTTAATTGAACTGAATTTAATTAAAAGAAGTATGTCTACTCATTTATGTATCTGATTTTGCATTGTGATTTTGTGTTTACCTTTCTAATGTCAATATTATTTAAAAATAAATAGTTGTAATGACAAATTACTGGATTTAGTATTTGTGCAACGTGTGATGCATGCTATAACTTGTAAATATAGTTAGTTGGCTTTAACCTGTAAACAGGTAGTATGGCATTTTTAGGTGCTTTAAAAAATAATAATAATAATAAAAAATAAAAAAACTTTTTATGCCTGATTTTTTATTATAAAAAAGTGTGGAATTGCCACTTTGTAGGTTGCAATATTCTCCATCAATTCCAGTGAGAAAAAAGTTCACCTCTCAGTATCCATGGTTACTGACACAGGGAAAACTAGGTAAAAACCAAAAACAGAAGCAGCAGTATATTCAGTGTATGGTGTTAACGGAACCACCAGTTCCTGTTGTGGGAATACAGCAAGCAGAACAGACTCAATGTAGGTATCGATTAAGCGGGTGCATCCATTGGGAGGTTCGTCAATAGAAATATAGATTTTGCCATCATTTAATGTTGTCTGGACATCCCTGACTATGTATTGAGTACAGCATTGGTTTCTCATTTGTTAGCCATCGCGATTGTTTTATTGTTTTTTTTTAGTCTAAGCATCTCTTGCTTTGAATGGCTGTGATATAAAATTTTCTGGCCTCTAATTGGCTATAAAGATAACATTTGAAAATTCACAGCTTGACCCACGACAAAATAGTGGGCACACTTTAAAACATCACAACAAAAATTCTATTTCTTGGGTATTATTACATGTTTTGTTGTGTACTTGGAATATAATGTAAAATATATTCACTATGTGTTGGATTTATGATGTTACAGTATGAAAGAACAGAATAATAGTCTTCTAATATAAATATAATTCTAAAATATACCAATATGACATGATTGAATGATCCATACACGTGAGCTTAATAATGTGTAAGTGACTTGCCTTGCTGACACTGACTCTGATTATAGCTTCAACTGGACTGCAGCACTTCTCTGAAATCTCATGTCTTACCTTCATGTCGGCATGTAGTAGTAATTACTGTTACTAATCAGAAATGTGTTCTGAACGCATGATTGTAGTAGGCTGTCTCTTGATTTTCAGCAATTAACTCCCAAACCCACAACCCCCAACCCCCAACACACACACACACACACACACACACACACACACACACACACACACACACACACACACACACACACACACACACACACACACTTTATGGTTAGAGGCTTGAGTGGTATGCAAAATATTTATAATGGGAATGTATTATCATGTACTCTCAGAGTAGGGTAAGGAATCTTATCAGAAAAGGGGTGCAGGTTTTTGTTTTAGCCTGGCACGAAGACACCTGATTCTACTTATCAAAGGTCTTAATAGAAGGCCATGATTAGTTAATTAGTTGAGCCCAAAGAGGGTTCCATAAATAACTAAAAAGGGTTCCCCTATGTAGACAAGCCAAAGAACCCTTTTTTTCTGAGAGTGTAGGGTTTAATAGCATAATATGCACAAGGATGTATCGTGGCTGTTTTGGTACATTACTCATATGACTAAATGAAAATATTGTCACCACGATTTGCCAGGGAAATGACAGTGAGTTTAGTTGCTATGGTTGCTAAGAACAGTCATTGTCTTCCTCTCAGTTAATAAATCCTGCCCTACATTTCAGACTAGAAATATTGCACTGAAGTAAGTCAGCTGTGCACATATCAAGGCTGTCACCCTGAAGCAGCTAACTGCAATTGGAAATAACATGTCCTGAAGTGCTCTAGAAGGATTCACCACAACAATCACAAATACCGATGTTGGACACGCTATAATTGAACTGTGTACCACTGTAGGGAAATGTGAGTGTGACTGAAATAAATAAGTACACCCTTTTTTGCCCTCTCACAGTCTCATGATCTTCTCCCAGGGTCACTCGTGCTCTCTCAAGATCTTGCCGGTTCTCAGGCAGTCTCTGGATCTATCAGAATCTCTCTTCTTTAAGAAACATCTTAGCCAGGCAGTAAGATGGCAACCTCTCCAAGGGACAAGACTAGCCAAATAATGCTTTACATCCTGTCTACAGTGCTAAATTGTTCCTACTGTGGTCCCCCAGTACTCCACAACACTATGAGGAAAAGAGTTTAATCCTGGCAAGGAGGAACAATAAGAGATAATTGGTTAATTTTGTATGCCTATCGCTCACTCAACATAACCTTTTCCATCTCCATACACTTTGACATTCTGCAGCTTTTTTTGTAGAATGAGGACCTTCACATGGCTTTAGAAACTTTAGTGAATGGAGGGTACGGTGCTTGATAGTACTGGTCTTGCCCTTTACAGATCGGTGGACAGTTTCCCATTATCATATGGTTTTGATCAGCAGCGAAATGCATTAGTCACAAGCAAAAGGGTCAGGCATTGCTATTATTACATTCAAAATATTGAGAAATTTGTATTTACAATGCATGTTACCAGTAAGTGTGTATTGTACGACCTCTAATTCAGGGGTTCCCAAACTGGTCCTGGGGCCCCCTGTGTATGCTGGTTTTTGTTGCAACCACAGTTGCAATCCCAGAATTTTAACAAGCTGTTAATTTGTCTTAATTAGGTGCTTGTCATGTTTAGAGCAATTATTTACCCTTTTAAGCCACATTATATCAGAAATAGCTATGCATGCCATGTCGAATAAACACCCCATGTTGACATTGTGCTTATTGTGCTATATTATTTAAAAGAGATAAGACAATTATTTAAAAGATTAATTTAAAGACTGATTTGTATGAATAGGCTCCTAATTGGTGAAAGTGTGGTCACATGGCCACTAAAACTAACCATTTGGTAGATAATGAAGAATTCAAACACAAAGCAAATGATAACGAGCCAAACCTACATTGTGTTAATAAGCCTAAAGAAAAAATGAGCTAAACACATGTGTTCAACAACCTAATTAGGAGCCTATTGATTCACTAGATACTGGCAGGTGGGGGTCAATTCTGCAGACAGGGAAAAGACAGCATTCACAAACCTTTTTTGGGCATTTTTTAATTCACCCACATCCTCTTTGGAAACTCTGATGCCCCAGCCAACTTCCAGAGGCTAATGCAGAAGTGTCTGGGAGACAAGGACTTTTTGTTTATTTACTTTGATGATATCATTGTTTATTCACCTGATTTTGACTACCATCTAGCTCACCTGGGGCAGGTATTCAAATTAATTTCTAGCTATGGGTTGAAGCTGCAGCCGCAAAAATTCTAGTTCTTCCAGAAGGAAGTGGTTTATCTCAGGCATGTCCTGAGTAAGGCTGGAGTAGCCACATACCCCCAAAAGACTGCTGCTGTTTGAGACACAACATCTCAGATATTATCATTCCTTGGGTTTGCAGGATATTAAATATGTTTCACCCCCTTTTTTGCCAAGGTTTCTGGCTCTAAATCATGTGCTGCTTCTGCACCCCTGAACAAGAAGAGTTGCCCAGTGGTTAGGACTACAGAATGTTAACACTCCTTTCCCCAGTTAGTCTGCCCTGCTCAGTGCACTAGTCTTAGCCTGTGCAGATTCTACCAAGCTCTTTGTCGTGTAGATTGACACCAGCCTTGACAGCCTGGGAGCAATCCTCTACCAAGTTCAGGGGGATAGGGAGAGTTATTGCATATGCCAGAAGGAATCTACCCCCAACCGAAATGACCAGAATTACAGTTGGAACTGCTTGCTCTGAAATGATCAGTTGCTGACAAGTTCAAGTACTACCTGTGGGGGCAGAATTCTTCGTCCATATTGACAATAAACTAGGGGTGGGACGATTCAATCCCATAACGATTCGATTACGATTCTTTAGGCAAAGGTTCGATGTATCATAACATCTTACATTTGGCCACGATTCGATTCGATAAGATTCGGTTCGATTAATTTTGATACTTTTAAAAAATGTAATAGGTATGCTAATGTCATTTGATACCGATACAGTTAGCAGTAATTAAATATTCAATTAGAACCAAATTATGTTTATTGTTAAGGCATGCCATACATTTTGCAGCTGTCTGCAGCAAATAATGCAGCAATAAACATGACTAACAGTGTATTTTCTAAAGTTGCCCTATTGAGGTTATTGTTTTTCAAACAGTGTCAGACATGGTACCCTAATACCTTTCCTTTATTCACTAAAATGTTTTCTGTATGGTGCATCTAGGTTCCACGACATTCCTTAAGTGACTAAATCCCTCTTCTTCTACCGCACTGTATGGTCTAAGGTCTTTGCAGATGAATGTGGCTATAGCAGATGTCACGTCTTTTGCCCGTTTAGAACTGTTTTTTTAAATTTTATTTTATTTATTTTAGTCTTTGTCTGTGTGATATGTAGGGGAAGGGGGGGGGGGGGTTTGGAATCGGACAGTTAACGTAGTAATAATTAATTGAAAGTTTTTTTGTCTCTAACGTCTACTTGATTTTGAATAGAAAATGGTTTAAATTAAAATATCAGAAAGCACTTTACAATTAACTGTCTGGACACGGTATGTGTATAAAAACAAATAAAAACAAATAAAAGAACCCGCTTGCTGTCTTTCACGTCAATGGTGTGTCGTCGGCTCAAATGGTTTATCATGTTTGTGGTGTTGCCTGTGTATCTGATTTCAACTTGGCATATCTTGCATATTGCAGCGGTTTTGTCAAGTACACCCTCCTTCTTTCTAAACCCGAAATGCTTCCATACCACTGATTTTCTGTTCGGAACATCGCAAATTCTGTCAATTTCTGTCTCTTTTGTCACACTCGAGCAGCTAGCCATTTCGCTCAGATCTGTCCGTCTCATTGTCGCTTGATTCCCGCCTGTCGCTGCTTTCAACTCACGCTTACGTGGGGGTTGGAGCAGAAACATGGATTAAAGCTAGTCAAAACAGTTTTAAAAGTAGTCGTGTCTCAGAAATATATCTTTTAAATAATGAAATGAATAATTTTTTTGAATAAATAAATACATGTGCACATTAATTTACAATGTGATATTAATCGATGCTTATCAATTCTAATCTTACAGATCGATGCAGTTGTATTTACACATTCAGATCGATGCATCGCGATGCATCGGTGCATTGTCCCACCCCTACAATAAACAATGAGTCCATCTCGACACAGCTAAGCCTGGGACTGTTGAAAAGTGGTGGGTAGCACAGCTGACTAATTCTCAATCCCAGGTGTTTGTTTAGTGTTTAGTGAGGACAGACCAGCCACTGGCGACTAACATTCAGGTATAGGGAGTTGCCAGGTAGTTAGGACAACAACTGAGAAAGAGTAGGGGAGTGTCACAGGGTGAAAATCACCTAGTGAGGCAAGGCTACAATTAGGCGTACGCCTCGTGATTTGGTAATCAGAGTGGGGAGACACATTGTTCTGCTTTCTAAAAGGCCCTTTCGTCTGTGTGTGCGGGAGTCTGTTTTCTTGGGGGAGCAGGTGCAGGTTTGCTCTCTGAAAGCTGATTGCTGGAGGAGATGCGGAAAGAAGACTCCTGACCCACGCAAAAACCGAGTAGCTGAAAGACTGGCCTTCGAAAGGCATCACCAGAGCTGGGCTCCAACTGTTAAGGGCGGTAAACTTTACTCTAAATATATAAAAGAAAGAGAGAGTTTTATGATACTTCAAATTGCCGCTGTCTTCTGTGTTTTGTGCTGTGGCGTTGTGCTGAGAAATCTAGTCCTGTGTTGGGTAAAGGGATATAGACATGCATGCTACACACTTCACAATATTAATCCTCTTTTCAGTTTGAATAGTATCCATTCCCAGCATTGCTTTCGAGCCTTTACGGGGACAGTACAACACAGCCACCAGGAGGAGGTGCTGCTGTTTTGCACAAGCAAAGAGCAAAGCTCTTTTACCTGGTGTCACCTGCATGTGTGTATCAGGTGATGTGAATGGACAGGTGATGTGAATGGACAGGTGATGTGAATGGGTTCTTTGTGTTCATAAGGGAGAAAAGTCTGCTTTTCTGTCTGTGGTTTTTAAGTAATCCCAGGTGAGCGCTGCTGTTGTGTGGTCCTATGTGGGTGTACAGGAGGAGGAGGGAGTCAGGAAGGTTATTGCTCTGTAGACCTAGCAGCCCCCATTAATGGATCCCGGAAGACTACAGAGGAGCTTGGAGAAAGAAGGTGAGGAGGCGTCAAAACAGCCTACCTGACTAACAAAGATAGATTAGGCCCACACGTACCACACATGTACTCACAGCTCACACACATGCACTCACGCATGCACACATTCAAACACAGGCAGGCAGACACGTGTGCGTGGGTACAGGCAATCATGGCTGTGCAGGGCATTTATACACACACATACACATGCACACACACAAACACACAGATAAATCAAGGCTCTTTTTATTCCCTGACACAAGTTGACCCTCTCACAGGACTGAAGTACAATGGGAACAGTGATGAAAGGACTTGGTTACTTTGATCCACCAGACTTACACTACAGCCAATCATGGACTGCACTGCAGGGCCACTGGTCACATAGAGAACTGGCTTGGGGTATTACACTGCAAAAAAATCTTTTAATGAGACTTAAAATCTTATTATATATTGGCTTGTTTTAAGGTACTTTTTGCTATAATATAAGTGCAATAATCTGGCAAATCTTGAAATTAGTAAATTATGTCACCCCACTGGCCGATAGGTTTATTTAGCAAAAAAGTAACAGAAATAAGATTCTAAAGTCTAAATATAAGATTAAAATGCTTGTTAAGATTTGGCTTTTGCAGTGTATAGAGCACTGAAAAGTGGATCTTGTGATTTATCTTAGAACATGCAATGTCACATTTTTTCCAAGAGAGAGCCATAAAATCCTGTCATTAATTGCACACAGGTGCCAACTTCATGTAACATATATTTCCATTTGAAAATCTTATCTGCATGCACTCTTGAACTCTCATGCTCATGGACTGAGTGGACAAGTTACCTAGCTGGCGCTATATAGCCCAGACATTGCAGGTAAAAGTCTTGACTGTGCCATTTGCTGACTGTGAGTAGGATACAATTGACCCGTTTCTGCCAGGGTTACAGTAGGATTAATTCGCCCAATTTTCCTCAGCAGCAAGAACTCCTTCCAGTGATGTGCCAGGCACCCACGGGGCACCAGGCTTCATCAATCAGAAAAAAATGTTTGTTCTCTGATCAGTACAAGCTCTTCTGCAGAACTAGTGTATGTGGCTTGTAGTGTGGAAAGCAATCACTGGTTTGCTGACAAATGCATAAGAGAAGTGTCTGTGTGGGTGGGTGCAAAGCGGTTGCTCAAGAGAAAACTGTTCATTCCACATATGGGAGAAAAAAAGAGAAAATTAAACTGTTAAGTATAAACTTTTTTTTTTATCATTAACAATTTATAATACTGAATATCTTCATTGAACAATGACATACAATGTCTCTTGTTTGAAATCCTTGCATTCTGTGTCCTGTTGAGAATAGAGTAAGTACATTGCATGAATACTTTAGATGATGGATATCCAAGGCAGTTTAGCAGAGCTTGCATTTAACAATTTTTCCCTTTACATAGCATGGTACTACCTGAAATGGTTCAAGTTAAGCGCCTTGCTTAAGGGAACAACAGCAGCGTCCCATGCAGGATTTGAACTAGAATCTCTTTTGCCCATGACCAGCTCCACACTCCCACCCTGAGTATCAGCCCTTAACAGACGATGGAGTTTCTGTTCCTTCCACCTTGTGCAGAAACTTCAGTACAACTTCACCTCGGGGTTGAAAAGAAGGTTGGGTGGTTGCTTAGCAACTTTTGACAGAATTCTCAGGCCTAACCCATCAACAAAAAAAAAGACCTGTTCAATGTCACAAAGGAATTTTTCTCTTTGCACCTGCAATAGAGCAATTCCGTTCAGTGGGGTTTTCACAAAAGGAAGAGCGAAAGCCTCAAAGCCAGGGCAGGAACACAGTCTCCTCTCTCAAGGAGAAATTATCTCAGTGAGTGGTACGGCCTGAAGAAAATAGTTGTATCCTTGATTCACACATTGACTGAGTGAAGGAGTGCATGAACAAACCTAAAACCTCTTTCACACCTGGATCCCTCAACATTGCCGGGTTCAATTATCTGGGTTAGGTAGTGGTTTTTCCCGTTCAAACATTGTTTTCTTATACAGACAAATTCTGTGTTGAGTCTGTTCACAGATGACCCTTCTGGATAGATTATGCAAGACTGGATGTCTACCCTCCGAAGCAATGCAGAACAAATGTTAACGTTACATTAGTTAATCTTTAAAACAGCCCAGATATTTCTCTGAATAATAATTTTTGCAACACAACACAGTTGAAGAGTGATAGTTTTAGGATAACTTATGGTAACATCTATATAGCAGACGGGTGACAAATTAAAGGAAAAACCAACATAAAGTGTCTTCGTAAGGTGTTGGGCCTCCACAAGCTGCCAGAACAGCTTCAAGTGTGCTTTGGCATAGATTCTAGTCTCTGGAACCCTACTGGAGGGATGAAACACGAGTCCCTCATTTATTGTTTTGATGATGATAGTGCAGAGCTCTGTCTAACACATTGTCTAAAATCTCCTATAGGTGTCAAATTGGGGTGATATCTGGTGACTGTGAAGGCCATGGCATATGATTCACATAAATACTCATAAAACCATTCAGTGGCCCCTTGTGCCCTGTGGATGGGGGCATTGTCATCCTGGAAGAGACCACTCCCATCAGGATAGAAATGTTTCATTATAGGATAAAGATGATAACTCTGAATAACTTTGTATTGATTTGCAGTGACCCTAAACCATTCCGGACCCCCTCACTGGGGGGGGTTCTTTTGATTTGTCACCTGTCTGTAGCTTAGTTATATGATAATGAGATAAGATAAGTTGTACTTTATTGACCCTGTTGGGTAATTTGTTATCTGCATGTGACCCATCCTAACTACTTAGGGGCAGTGTGCAGCCCAATGCAGCCCACGGGGACCAACCCAGGAACCAACTCCAGTTCTGAGACCAGTCCCTTGGTCAAGGGCAATGGCAGGCCTTAATGATCCAAAATAGCTAGCTGTTAGATTAACATGGTTTATCAGCTAAAAATCAATACTTATATGCAGAGTTTTTTTTGGTAAAATACAATGAAAATAATTCTGTTAGCCAAGTTAAATAGCTAGCTATATCTGCCATTAATATGTGGCTGACATAGATGTGGCACTAGCCAGCTTGCTACATTTGGTAAAAAAGCAACTTAAAACTGGAAAAGCCTGACACAGATGTCTACCAGTGAGAAGTATTGCATCATACACAAGCAATTTGTGAGGCAATGACATGACACTGTTTATTCTATTCTTTAAAAAAATGTTGAATTTCTTTTCAACTTTCTTTTTGAATTTTTCCTTTTCAAAAATTAGCTGAATGTATGAAACATTTTGTCTTCTTAAATGTTGGAAATCTTGCTAAATATTTAAATAATTTAACAAATATTTAATACATTTTGTGCTTAATTCTAAAATGTATTAAATATTTAGCTAATTGTATAAACATTTAGCGAAATGTATGATACATTTGAGAAATAAAACATTTACTAAATGTGTGAAACATTTAAATAGCTTTTCTAGTCAAAATGTCAACACTAGGCGATGTAGTATTAGATTGGAGTTGTGTGCCTGCTTGGGAGTGGTAAATGTTCTATACATACATATATTTCATACATCTAGCTAAATGTTTTATAAATTAAACAATCAAACAGTTGATAAATACAATTAGAATTTTTTTTAAATATTCAGCTTTTAGTAAGTGTTTCATATGTTTAGCAAAATGTATACATTTATAAACAAGACATTTAGTAAATGTATGAAATATTTGGGTAATTATATGAAACATGTATTAAATGTTTTAAGCATTTTCTATTTTTGAAAATAAAATAAACATTTACTAAATGGTTCATGCATTTTGCTACATGTTGAAAACCACAAGATAATAAAACATTTAACTTAAATATTTATCTTGTTAATATTTATTTAATGTATACATCTGGATAGCATATTTCATATTTGGATTTGTAATTTCAAACATTATAAATGTAGAAATATATCTGATCCATAAAAGTATGTTTAGGTTAAATCTAAGAAAAAATGGATACTTCGGTTAAATGTGGGGGAAATGCATGATAAAATGCATTTATTTAATGTCGCATTTGACACCCCACATAAACCAAGCCTTGTGGTTGATGCTGTATAACATGTGAGTATGTACTGACAATATAAAATAGTAGTATAGTGTATGACTAAATAATTTAAAACAAGAGTATTGTATGTGTGTGGCTTGTTTACACTTATCTTCCTAATTTGATCTAGAAGATATAATATTCCTGCCTAAGCCCAGTTGAAAAAGTTCATACTTTTTTCAATAAAATGTGTGAAAGTCTATTTAGCAGGTACAGAATTGCTCTGAAATAGCAGCTCATTTTTCTGACATGAAATAATACGGTGTTGTTATTCAACGCTCTCTTGTTCGATGCTTCAAGACTCCTTTGTTCCTAAGCAACAGCTGTGGTCAAGGACTCTGAAGTCTTGTTCAGTCACAACACGTGCCCTGAGGGTACAGATCATCCCCTGATTTCACAGCCACGTCCACCTAGGCATGTCACATATCAGCCATTTTTAAATGCGCCTCACATGAGCCTGTATCCACGGTGACACATTTCAGCAAAAAGTGCTATGATCTCACCACCGTTCCGCCACTATGGCAACAGTCTGTAGGAATGCGCACAGAATATTCCAGAGGCTCAAAAGATCAAGGTGGAAACACTTGGGTAAATGATGGAACATTGAAAGCATATGCTTCTACACAGGTGCAAGGCTGTGGCCCTGTTCACCAAATGGTTTGCAGAGCAGAAGACCAATGGACCTCATTCACCAATCACTCTATGAACAAATTTGTTCTTAAGACTTTCTTTAAAACGTTTTTATAAACATTTCTGGATTAACTGATGTTTGCGTTCTGAGCTTCTGTTCTACCCAACAAGAAAAACATTAGTAAATGTTCATAAAAACGTTTTAAAGAAAGTCTTAAGACCAAATTTGTCTTTTTGTCCAGGATAACATTTTCCACCTCCATCAACTATGCATGAGTTGATTTATAAATGTATCAAAAGTAAATACAAATGACACTTTATCTTGTGGTTTACCACTTTAAAGTTATTGTGTGGGGCTCTTTAAGAAATTTTGGTTGCTGTCAAGAAACAAACTTTTACACATGGGAAGGTTTTTGTGGTGTTCAAGTGTCAAAAGCAAATCATTAATATGATGTTTTGCTACAGATAATGACAAGCTGTTCCACTGAGACATCTGTAACAAATCAAGCATAGGTTTTTCATGGCTTGTTCATTTTGGTACTGTTATTCTGGGGGATTTCCGCTGCTCAATTGACTCTGTTTCAGTTCTGCTATGGAGCTCTCCATGACACTTCGTTTCGGAATGCTAAATCAAATAAAATTAGAATTTATTAGAGTCGACATCATTGGTAAGTTAAGATGGTCATGCCCTTAAAATTTAAATTGCCCATTGCCCAGGCAACCAATCCGTCTGCCAGATGGTAGAACGCGTGACTGCAACAGTGCAAGGGAACGCATCAATCTGGGGGGGGGGGGGTTAAACTAGAAGACCAGTGAGGATAAAAAATATTTGCCACAAACTCCCCCAACCGCCCACCCCAGAGTTTAGTTTCTTGAGAAGGCGTCGGACTGACGGATATGGGTTTTAGGCACAGAAAAGAGTCTTAGGTAGACAGACTTGGGAAGGATTGTCCTTTACCGTGTCAGACAAGGTGAATAGGTTTCTCATATGCTGTCCAGAAACCACATTGGCCTCAAACCTGTAATTACAGGGTTCTCTAAATAGCATTGTGTTGTCCTGGCAACAAACCTGAGAATTATATCACTACAGCGGGCATTACATGGTGCCCATTTCTGATTCAGACCACAGAAAATGTACTAATACGTCACATTATGATTTAATCAAACTGTTCCCTTTCACTCTACTTATACACTACACTGAATGCTACACTATAACTTTCATCATAGCATTAAGCCCATACACTCACTCTTTAAAACAGCACCCAGTGCTACACCCAAATCATTCTGTTTTATCATGCCTCTTTAAAACGGCATCCATTGCTACACCCAAATTATTCTGTTTCAGCATGCCTCTTTAAAACAGCACCCAGTGCTACACCCAAACAGAAAGACAATATATAACTGCCAGCCTAAGTGGATCTCCTAATTTACACTGTTCTACTTCGGTTAAGGTGGGATTAGTGCATGTAAATGGAATGATTTCACATAGTTTGAATATATGCTAATTCATATGAAATTACATAACAAGATAAAAAAAAATAAAAAAAAAGTAAATTAAAAATGTAAAAAAGATGTTAACATACTTGAGGGGGTGGCAGGTCCCTAGTTCCCATGTCTTGAATTCCATATTCAATTTGGACAGTCCTGATGTAATTTCATCAGTGCAACATACTGATTTAAAAAAAAGATTTATCATTTGCAATTATTCTCAACAGTCTTGATCAAATTAATTCTTCCATTATGTGAAACACTACTGTTTAAAACTATTATTAATGCAAATATCATCAGTTCATATAAGGATTTTGTGGGACATTAACATTTAATTTTCTGCAATGCAGCACTTGGAATTGTTCTTGGGTGCGTTTCCCAAAAGCATCGTAAGGCTAAGACGTCGTAAAACCCTTCGTACGAAGCTTCTTTAACTTTGGGTGCGTTTCCCAAAAGCATCTTAATTTAAGACGCTCTTAGAAACACTCGTAGATTAACGATTACTCCAGACCAGTCATAGATGGTTAAGTGCGTTTTAGAAGCCCATAAATCACATACTTTATTTGATTTTTTGTGTTAGTGTTCGTTTCATTTTACGGTTATCATAACCACTGATAGTTTTTTATAGTGATGTTAGATGCAACAATATTTACGTTTATTTATTTATTTTGAATTGACTTATTTTTATATATTTCAAACGAAACTTTGACGTGGATTGGGCATGGTGTTCGCGTATCCCAATCTATCGCCCCTCCTCTTCCCGTATCAGCAGTACCACAGACAGAAGTACAGAGATGTAAAATCCAGGGATCAGAAAGAAAAAGTCCTGCTACGTGTTTCTTCCACCCATGAACTCAGCTGATTCCACTAATTAGTTACCTCCTGGCTGAAGAATTGGGAAAATTAGCAAATCCAGTTGATTGGAACTAAATACTGGGGAGGACTTTTTACTTTCTGAACCCGGATTTTATGCCTCTGGTTAAGTAGCACATATGAGATGACTGCGCGTTCACGCTTTAAGAACTGTTTTGGGAAACGCGTGTTACAAATTACAGAGCCAACATAGAATCGCTCGTTGAAATCTCACTTAACCCTAAAATTGATCGTTATCGGGAAACGCACCCCTAGTCGTTTTCTTTCTTGAAGAGAACTAAATGTTTGGTTCTGTAGCCACATGTCTCCCCCTGGTGGACAAATGTAAACGGCAGCGTTGCCTCATAAAAAGTTATTTATTAATGTATTTTCGAATACAAGCTGTTTATTATGGTGTCAAGACATTTTGCTGGTTGGACTGTATGCAACACTATTGAATGGTTAAATTTGTGTATATGTCCGCTATAGGGTGGCATACAGCTAAACAATATTAACTTTGAAAATAATTTTTGGATTTCATTATTGAGACAGTGGAATTAGTTGAAATTTATTTGGTTTTATCTCAACATGTAAGCACTTGACTTAATGCTGATTAACTAAAATAAATCACAATTTTTATTAAAGCATGTGGATTGCTTTTTATAATTGATAATGTTGTCGTTGGAAAACAAACACATTATGATGAGTATCTGCCACAAGAGGAGATAGATGGATTGCTTTGATGCAAGCAAAGAGCACCTCAGACCAGAAACATATGATATTGTGCCAGTAGAAAAAAGAGACTTTGAATGAGTGTGGTAGGGGGGCGTGGTTTTAGGCGCAGCTAGCAAGAGAGAGAGTGAACGCGGGTGGTTTAGGGAGCCTAAACTTCCTTGAGGCATTTGAGCTGGCGGCGGAAACCTCCCGGTGGCCGATGGAGGAGTGGGCCGTGCGGCTCCTACCCCTACTGTCAGGCGAGGCGCAACGAGCGGCGCATAGCCTGCCGACAGCCGCGAGGGCGGAGTTTAGAAACCTAAAGAAGGTGATCCTTGACCGGACGGGTCATACCCCGGAGGAGCACCGACAGCAATTCCGGGAGTGGGACCTGACGGGAGAGGACCGACCGTTCGCCTACGCCCAGCGGCTGGCGGACACGGCGAGGCGCTGGCTCCGGCCGGAAATAAGATCCGCTGATGGAGTCGTGGAGCAGGTGGTCCTGGAGAGGTTCGTCATGGGGTTGCCGGCGGAGACCGCGAGCTGGGTCCACTGCCACAGACCCACTAACCTGGATGCCGCTGTCACCCTGGCGGAGGACCACCTGGCGCAACACCCCTTCACCCAGCAGCAGAAGCCGGAGCCGGCGCCCAGGAAGAAATTCGCCCCTCGTTCCGCCCCCCTTTCTGTTTACCGTCCCCAGAACCCCTCCTTCCCTGCTGTCAGCCCCCGTAACGCTCTGCCCTCTTTCCCCCCCTCAGGCTCAGTGGCGGTGCAGTCCGGCCCACAGGGACTGCCTCAAACGCCTGGACCGGAGTGTTGGCGGTGTGGATGGCTGGGCCACCTGCGCTGCAATTGTCTGCTCATGGAGGTGGGGCAGGTGGTCCGGGTGGTCGGACCGCCCACCTCCGCTCCCGATTCAGACGGGGCGTACTGCATTCCGGTAAGGGTGCAAGGGAGTGAACACCGGGCGCTGTTGGATTCAGGGGCTATGCAGACCATGATTCACCAGAGCCTGGTTCGAACTGAGGCTTTGAGATCGGCACGTTGGGTGGTAATTAGGTGCGTGCATGGGGATCGACACAAATACCCAATAGTACCAGTGGAAATTCGGATAAAAGGAAAAAAGCATATCTTAGAGGCTGCGGTTAGCTCCCACCTCTCGCACCCTCTGATTTTGGGTACAGATTGGGCGGGGTTTAAACAAATAGCGGAAAAATTGATAGGGGTACGATCACGACCGGTAGGGAAGTGTGAGGTGTGTGCAGTGGAAAGTGCGAGGTCGTCCGACACTGACGGGGGGGGGGGGGGGGGGGCGGCTCCGGGAGAGCCTCCAGTGGAGACTCCCCAGGTGCCGGTGTTCCAACCCATGGAGGATTTTCCACTCGCTCAGTCTCGAGACGATACCCTACGCTTTGCCTTCGACCAGGTGATATGTGTTGATGGTCAGCAGGTGCGCCCTGACGCTGCACGCTCTCACCCATATTTTGCAATTATTAAGGATAGGTTGTATCGAGTGAGTCATGACACTCAGACAGGTGAGGAGATGACCCAGTTGTTGGTACCGAAAAGCCGCCGGGAAATGATTTTCCAGGCGGCTCATTTCAACCCCATGGCTGGTCACTTAGGGTATGAAAAAACACTAAACCGGATAATGGCCCGATTTTATTGGCCGGGCATCTGGGCGGACGTACGTAGGTGGTATGCGTCCTGTCCAGATTGTCAGCTGGTAAATTCCCCAGCCATCCCAAAAGCCCCATTGCGGCCCCTACCATTAATTGAGGTCCCGTTCGATAGAGTGGGCATGGACCTCATCGGGCCATTTGTCAGGAGCACTGAGGGATACCGATTTGTATTAGTTCTGGTGGATTATGCAACCCGGTATCCCGAAGCGGTGCCATTGCGCAATATCTCGGCTAAGAGTGTTGCGCAGGCATTGTTTCAAATAATCTCCCGAGTTGGAATCCCGAAAGAGATTCCGACTGATCAAGGCACTTCATTCATGTCACGCACACTACGCAAACTGTATGAACTTTTGGGTGTTCAGTCAATTAAAACTAGCGTGTACCATCCACAAACGGATGGGCTCGTGGAACGTTTTAATAGGACTTTTAAATCCATGATTCGGAAGTTTGTACACGATGACAGCCGAAATTGGGATAAGTGGTTAGTTCCTCTATTCTTTGCAGTGCGAGAGGTTCCCCAGGCCTCCACGGGATTTTCTCCTTTTGAATTGCTGTTCGGTAGAAAACCACGGGGTATTTTGGACCTGGTTAAAGAAAGCTGGGAGGAGGGTCCAAGCCCCAGTAAAAACGAAATTCAATACGTTATGGACCTGCGAGCAAAACTCCATACACGAGAGAATTTGCTTGAGGCTCAGGAACGTCAGCAAAAACACTACAATAGAGGAACGAAACTACGGCAATTTTCACCGGGAGAGAAAGTCTTGGTATTACTACCGACTTCCAGCACAAAATTACTCGCCAAGTGGCAAGGACCCTTCGTGGTCACACGACGAGTGGGGGAAGTCGATTATGAGGTGGAGCGGTCTGATAGAGAGGGGGCGAAACAGATTTATCACCTCAATCTATTAAAAGCGTGGAAAGAGGTGATACCGGTTTCCTTGGTATCGGTAGATCAGGAGAGAGATGAGCTGGGACCGGAGGTGCCAAATTCGAACGATCAAACCTCCCCCCTTTGTGATAGCCATCTCTTACCGAATCAGAGAACGGATCTTGCCAGGTTGCAAAAGCAGTTCGCTGATGTGTTTTCCCCTCTACCAGGCCACACCAATCTGATAAATCACCATATTGAGACAACCCCGGGGGTGACGGTGCGTTCGCGCCCCTACCGACTGCCTGAACATAAAAAGAAAGTGGTTCAGGCAGAAATAAAGACAATGTTGGAATTGGGCGTAATAGAAGAGTCTAACAGTGCGTGGAATAGCCCCATCGTGCTAGTGAGTAAGCCTGATGGATCTGTTCGCTTCTGTGTAGACTATCGCAAAGTAAACGAAGTGTCACGATTCGATGCCTATCCCATGCCTCGGGTCGATGACCTATTGGATCGGCTGGGCACAGCTCGTTTTTTTTCGACACTGGATTTGACCAAGGGCTACTGGCAGATTCCCTTGTCTCCAGAGTCCAAGGAAAAAAACGGCTTTCTCCGCTCCGGACGGGTTGTACCAATTCCGGACACTTCCGTTTGGGTTATTCGGAGCCCCTGCCACTTTTCAACGTCTCATGGACAGGGTACTGCGTCCGCATGCGGCTTTCGCTGCAGCCTATCTGGATGATATCATAATACACAGTGACAGCTGGGCTCAGCATGTACGGCATGTGGGGGCGGTGCTGGAGTCCCTGAGACAGGCGGGACTCACGGCTAACCCAAAGAAGTGTGCGATTGGCAGAGCGGAGGTACGATATTTGGGGTACCACTTGGGAAGTGGACAGGTGCGACCTCTGGTGGACAAAACCGCGGCGATCGCGACCTGTCCACGACCGAAGACTAAAAAGGAGGTGAGGAGGTTTTTGGGACTGGCCGGGTACTACAGAAGGTTCATCCCGGCTTTCTCGAACCTGACCAGTCCCCTGACCGACTTGACTCGGAAAGGTGCCTCAGATCCGGTTCAGTGGATGGAGCTGTGTCGGCAGGCGTTTGAGAGGGTAAAGGAAGCTTTGTGTGGGAAACCGCTCTTGTTCACCCCTAATTTCTCTCTCCCCTTTAATTTGCAGACTGACGCATCGAACAGAGGGCTGGGGGCCGTTTTGACTCAGCAGGTGGAGGGGGTCGACCGACCAGTGCTGTACATTAGCCGAAAGCTATCACAGCGGGAAGCGAAGTACAGCACGGTCGAGAAGGAGTGCCTGGCCATCAGATGGGCGGTCGGGTCCCTCCGTTATTATCTGCTGGGTCGCTCATTCACCCTCTGCTCGGACCATGCGCCCCTCCAATGGCTTCACCGCATGAAGGATACCAATGCCCGAATCACTCGGTGGTATCTGGCTTTACAGCCTTTTAATTTCAAGGTGATTCATAGGCCGGGAGCACAGATGGTGGTGGCTGATTTTCTCTCCCGTCCGGTGGAGGAGGAGGATGGGGGGGGAGTTGAGCATTGGCCGGATGGCTTCCCAGCCTAAGTCGGGCGGTGGGGGTATGTGGTAGGGGGGCGTGGTTTTAGGCGCAGCTAGCAAGAGAGAGAGTGAACGCGGGTGGTTTAGGGAGCCGGCACAGCTGTCGGCAATCGGGCAATTGGTGACGATTGATTATAGGATTGTTGTGGTCAATTAACCAATTGCCTTGATTGTTCAACAGTGAGCCTGAGGTCTTGAAAAGGGCTGGAACAGAGGAGGAAAGGGAGCGAGGTTTGCGAGTGCGTGTGTTTTTGGACAAAATAAAACACACGGTTTCCTGAAGTATCGGACTCTGCCTGGTTATTTCACGAGCGGTATAGCTCACTTCGCTACAATGAGTTTACCCTATTTATTATTTATTAAATTATCCGAGCTTACTACCTTTTCCTCCAGAAAAGACATCAAAGAGAAGAATAAATAAATGAACTCACAACTAACGTTCAGAATGTCCATATTTACAGGAGATTTCACTATGTTTTACTGTCTATTTTAATAATTGCTTCTGGTGGCTGGGTCATTATCTTAAAACTACTTGCTTTAGGTAATCAGAATCTGTGTGAGAGTTAACCAAAAAAGAATAAAAAATGCATTATTTTTTATTGAACCATATTTATTAATTCATATACTTTAGGCCAATGTGAGGTCAACAGGTCAAATTTTCAAACAACACCACCTGCAAATAAGAAGGGTAAATACAAGCACCAGAAGTAGACAGTAGCACTATTTAAATCTAGTGCAAAAATTAACAGGTTCAGACAATCCACTGAACATAATGAGACAAATAAGCTGAAAAAAAATATGAATGCAACATGGTATTTTACTGGAATGCTAGGTGTATCAAAGAAGAAAAGATTTTGGCCTCATACTTTTGAGAAAATTGTTAAGTGGTTGAAGACCCAGATTAAATTTATAATTTGTCTCTCATATTCAGCCGTCAGCAAACTGCAAGACGAGAGCCCCACAGGAAGGCAAGATAATCTATTTAAGCGGGCTGGTGTGATGACATGCTACACTGTTACATTTAGCCATGAGCAAAAAGAATTAAGCAGCTTGTTGTCTGGTTCTCTTGTGATTACTAAATTAGTGAGGGAGCTGGGAGTGCAGCCTGTCGGAGGTGATATGGAGGTTCCAGCAAGACTGTTGCACTGTCATTTCTTAGACAAATTCCATGTAGAAATGGTCTTAAGGTCTTGGTCATTACGTCGCATGGCGCTGTAATGGCGACGTAGTCCAGCTGTTTCTCATGTTCGTGTTTGTTCATTTGAATGTGTTTTGTTTGTGGTTGTCACCATAGTGATGCATTAGCATTTTGCCCGGGAATGTCCGTTGGATCTGCAGCCACAAAGTTTACCATCGACCTCACCGGAGTTGAAAATGTCGGGACTGATCTCGGACTGCAGGCAATCTTCAAAAGGCCACCAGGAAAGGAGAAGATAATGCGGGGGAGGAGTGAGGCGGCGACTGGGAAGGCTGAGCTCCGTTTTGACAGTGAACAGAGACTGCAACACAGCGTAGCCTATGGAGGAAAGTCGTGGAGGCAGAGTTTGTGTGTTGGACTGATTGATGACATTGGACATCTTGGGACAGCGGGGGCTATTTTAATCATGATGTTTGGCTGTATTATTTTATATGTTTGTTAGTGTGTTGTGGGTCTGCCCCACTGTCTATGTCTTTTTTGCTGTTACTGGTGGCTACAACTGAAGTTCCTAATCGAGAAAATAAAAGTTATTCTATTCACACCCCCCCTCTCTCTATGTCTCTCTCTCTCTCTCTCTCTCTCTCTCTCTCTCTCTCTCTCTCTCTCTCTCTCTCTCTCTCTCTCTCTCTCTCTCTCTCTCTCTCTCTCTCTCTCTCTCTCTCTCTCTCTCTCTCTCTCTCTCTCTCTCTCTCTCTCTCTCTCTCTCTCTCTCTCTCTCTCTCTCTCTCTCTCTCTCTCACACACAAACACACAAAGATTCTCTCTCCCCGGTCACTCACTTCTTTGTTTATCTTTCTTATTTCTGGAGACACAAATAAATCAGGAGACACAGGAGACACAAATAAATCAATTTATTAATGAAAATGGATTGAAATAATTTTCAGCAGTTTGCTTCCTGCAGTGGATGTATAAGTTGCCTTTAGCCCCAGTGTCAAAGCAGAATGCTTCAATATCAGAGCTGACTGGGCTTTTATTGTGATGTCACACTGTGCAGATGGTGCCCAGATTCCCTGAACTTTGATTTATCTGGCTGGCTCATCCAATACAGAAAAAGTCATTGAATCTGTGCAGACTTTAAATTCAATCACTTCAGAGTGGCTGGAGTTTTTTAAAGATAACTTCTGGAGGATAGAAAGATCTAATGCAGCTGTCAAAGCTGCTCTCAGACTAACCAGCCAGTTAGGACCTTGCTATCTCTCCATGTATCCGGCAGTGGTACAGATTTGAAATATGTCTACATGAACAATACATATTGCAGACTGTGTGAGGTTTGTGTAATTACACGGTACAAGAGAACCTAAATAAAGATATATTTGTGATTTAAATAATGAACAATAATTCCCATCCAGTAAATTCTAGTCATCAAGGGTCTGAGGTATCAAACGAGCCTCAAACCATCACTCTGCTGCCAGATATGCAGTAGATATGGATGGATCACTTTAAGGGTTGTTTCTCCTGACAAATTTTCCTATTGAACTCTATGGAAAAATAAGTCAGGAGAAGAAACCATTCAAGTTATCCATCTATATCTACTGTATTTCTGGCAGCAGAGTGATGATTTAAGGCTAGTTTGATACGTCAGACCCTTGATGACAACCATGTGTTTCCATACTGTTCCAGTGTAATTTACAGCTAAATCTAGTCCCACCCCCCAATTCCCATAGAGATCCATTCATCTGCAGAGACGTTATAGTATCGCTTGTAAGAGTACCAGAAAATAAGATATCAAAAGTCTTTTGATGTTGTTGGGTCACAGACATCAGGAAGTCATTGCATACAAAGGATATGCGACCAAATATTAAAAATTTAAAAATTGAAAGGCACAGTCAACTTAATGTATGTAAACTTCTGATCCACTGGAACTGTGATATAGTGAATTAAAAGTGAAATAATCTGTCTGTAAACAATTGTTGGAAAAATTACTTGTGTCATGCACAGTCCTAACTGACTTGCCAACACTATCGTTTGCTAACATGAAATCTGTGGAGTGGTTAAAAATTAGTTTTAATGACTTCAACCTAAGTGTATGTAAACTTCCGACTTCAACTGTATAACTCAAAAGTTGCGGGCTAGTTTCCCAGCTGGAGCATGTACCCTAGAGCAGAGGTGTAAAATGCAGGGGTCAGAAAGTAAAAGTACTGCCATGTGTTTCTTCCACCCATGAATTCACTAATTAGTTGTACCGCCTGGATTAGCAAATCCAACTGATTGGAACAAAATACTGGGGAAGAGAACTTTTGCTTTCTGAAACTGGATTTTACACCTCTACCCTTGAGTGCACTACCTATCCTGAATTTCTCTTTTAAAAATTGTGGTGCTACACCAGAGCTAAAATTGTAGCCTCTCTCCACTCTTTGTCGCTCTCTGTGGTCCTACATAATTCAATGCTTTGGTAAATTATGGGCACACCGTTAGGCTCCAGTGGCAGTTAGTCACCAGTGTGTTTGTTGCATGCCAAATATAACAAGCTTCTGTCTAGATGGCAGCAGAGCTCTTGGCAAGAAAGGCATGAGATAACTATACAAAAGTGTGAAGTTTTTCACCTGAGCTTGTCGATGTCAATCCAATGAACACAGGGAAGTTGTTCTCTGATGGAGATGTTTTCTCTGGGAATATGCTCTACACTGGGGTTATTTGGGCAGCCTGCTTGCTTCAACTAACAGCAAACTAGTGCAGTGCAGACCCTGTGTGAGTGTCTGTTAATCTGAAGTTCCTCAAAGCAAAGCCCTGTCAGTCTTTATCTTACTATCGGCTCCCTGACAATAACAGTGAAAAACTGGTAAAACATCCCTCTGTGTCTTGAATTCCACCCGAGTTTGTCTCAGCCTGCAGCTTCATGAAAGGCCTCCAAAACCCTGCTTCCCAGTGTCACGCAGATGTCAAGGCACTCTCAGAGCAGAAATTCATCATCAGCACCTGAGATGCTGATAAAGAACATCTACTTTAAGTGATACCACCTGCATGGCTAAGCAATTACAACATGCTATTGCAATGTAATCTTTTTTTTTTCATCTTGTCATGAGCCTTTCACATTAACATGATTGTCAATTGTAAAAAAACAAAACAATCAAAAACAAATTACGGATAAATATGAAAGATGAATACATTCTCAGCCTGCCCTATTTGTAATCACCTGCTCGGAGATGGATTATAATGAGTCATTTAATTTCATTGTTTGCGCTGACCCTGAGCTCCCACAATGTTCCAACAGAGGGGGCTGTGGGACCTAATTTTCATTGTGCCTGTGTAATCACAGAGACTGACCTCCCTGAGCTCTCTCACAATAAACCATCTCAAATTATATTCTTGATGAAGCAGAGTGGGGCACCACAGATCATGTTCTCTGAGGGAAAATGAGGCGCCCTCGCGTGCGTGTGTGTGCGTGTGTGTGAGATAAAGGACAACACACTTATGACAACATTTGTAGTCCAATTGTGGTATGTGACAGACAACATATTCACAAAGACCATGTATTCTTATGATTCCTAATGGTATACATTCTGGGATTGTTTTTCTGATGCATTTCAGCTTAGAAGAGAAGAGCCACAGTTTTCCCGGGAATCTGAGCAGAGAGGGGAGTATGGGATATGAGACCCAGCACTGATGGCAATGCTCATCATATTCCGATGAAATCCTTTCCTGTCCCTTCTGCCTTTCAGAATTTTCATGGTGAGAGTGAACCACTTTTCCTCTTGTTTTTTCCATTGCCTGTTGTGTGTGTGTGTGGGTTGGGGGGTGTTCCTGACACAGGTAGGCAATGTTAAAAGCATCCAGCACGTCCCGACGAGCAGCACAATCAGAGCCTGTACTGAAGGTCACGACCTTTATAATGTCAGCTGTTCTCATGTTTACCTAAACTACCACCCTGCTACACCAGGGGAAGCCAAATTAACTGAATAATGAATCAATGAATGAAAAAAAAAACATTTAATAAACTGAATCATTCATTAGTTTGCATGTTCACCATGTTCACCCACCTTTCATGGGTTTCTTCCACAGTCCAAAGACATGTTGGAGACTCTAAATTGCCCATAGGTATGAGTGTAACCCTGACCAGGAATAAGCGGGTAAGATAATGGTTGGATGGATGGAATCATTCATTAAATATTAAATAGACTGCACAGAAAACATTCACAAACAAAAACACTTTTCTTTTTACTCCACGAGATGGTGATGATTTTCGTCGTAAGAATGCGTTGAGTAGTGTGTTTTTGAAATCTCTGAGCACATTTTGAAACAGATTATCTCGAAAGAGTTCACAAACGATTCCAAAGGTATCTTGTCCGAGCTGACTCCTGCACAGGGATTGTTGCCTTGTAGTACTGAACAATGCTTGTAAGATAATGTACCATGAAAGACCAGCTTGCGAAAAGAACAGTGCCTGTATCATCACCATTTTAAATTTTGATGCAAATGGGGGGAATCTCCTGAGACTTTCATCTTTCATGTTCATGAGATCAATGGCCGCATGCCGCTGCTCTGAATGAGTGTTGACTCGCAGAGCTCCCGGTCGCCTGTCGTCATGGCGATAGAGTACACAGCACAGACACTGTCTGCTCCTTGAGCAGTTACGCCTGCAGGAGTTGCCTCTTTTGTTGTCACGGTTTCTACGGCAACTATCAGTTATCTCTTTTTTATACTGTAAACTATAAATGCTTGGGTAGAGATTCTCACAGTTAAGAGAATCTAAGACCTATTATAGAACCAAGCCCTAGTTTTTTGTTGCATTCATATTTTTGTTTTTGTCAAGAAAGTAGTTTGCGATCACAAAAGTTTATAAGAGTATAACACTGCGGGTATAAAATAGGCTTTCATTGCTTGAACATAATCTTCTATGGCATACATATGGGTCTCTTCATGTGAAATGAACAATGGGAGTTATATGCCATTATATATTTTTATGGTTGTATTAAATGATGTGGAACAGTTGATTTTCAGAAGGATCAAATGCTATTTTTTGTAATATTTAATTCATATTTAGGCACTCAATTGTATGCCTTTTTTTTATTTTTTACATTCATCTTATTTCAGCTCTCAGCATTGATTAAGAAGTGTCTTTAAACCAGATTAACTATATAGGAATATTCACATGAAAAGCCCAAACACATATTTAAAAAATGCCAAATTCATTATCTTTATGTTACAGTACATTTCACGTTCAGATTAATGGAAACATATTCCTGCTTTTTAATATGGTGCATTAGATATATCAGGCAATAAGTTCTGAGCTTCTTGAATGTGAAATAAATAATTAATTGTGAATTATTAACATTATTACATTGAAATGATTTTGGAAGTTTTATTCAGGAAGTCTGAAAAGTCTGAACATTCAGGCAGTTCTGTGCATTAGTCTAGATATTTTCCAAGTCTTTTTGTTTTTATACTATAGTTTCATGTATGTTGTTTGATGCAGCAAAAGATGTCGACCTCCCCAGAAACGAGGAGTCTCCTAACATACAGTCAAGCCGGAAAGTCTGCACACCCCTTTCACCTTCTCCACGTTTTATTAGTGTGCACACCCTTTGGTATGACACCCAAAAGTGAGCTGAGGTGCATTTTGCTTCCACTGATACTGCTTGAGATGTTTCTACAACTTAACTGGAGTCCACCTGTGATAAATTCAATTGATTGGACATGATTGGTGATTGCCAACACCTGCCTATATAAGGTCCCACAGTTGACAGTGCATGTCAGAGCAAACTCCAAGCCATGGGGTCAAAGGAATTATCTGCAGACCTCAGAAACAGGATTGTGTCAAGGCATAGATCTGGTTTTTCAGCAGCGGGAACGGGGCGACTGGTCCTGATAGAGGGAAAGATGAATGCAGCTAAATACACCGAGATCCTTGAAGAAAACCTGCTCCAGAGCACTCTGGACCTCTGGTGAAGGTTTACCTTTCAATATTTCAACGACCCGAAGCACACAGCAAAGAGAACAAAGGAGTGGCTTCGGAGAAAGTTTATGCATGTCCTTGAGTGGCCTAGCCAGAGCCCAGACCTGAATCCAATTGAACATCTGTGGAAAGAGCTGAAAATGACTGTGTACCGACGCTCCCCATTCAACCTGATGGAGCTTGCAAGGATATGCCAAGAGGAATGGGCAAAAATGAAGCTCGTAGCTTCTTTCCCAAGATGCCTTGAAGCTGTAATCGCTGCCAAAGGTGCAGGAACCAAGTATTAGGCTAAGGGTGTGTACAGATATGTAACCCCTAAATAACCTATTTTTGTCAGTAAAATAAAATTTCATATTTTCTAAAAACCTGTTTTCACTTTGTCCTTATTGGCTATTGTGTGTAGATGTTTGAGGCAAAAAATGAACTCAATCTATTGTAGTATAAGTCTGTAACATAATAACACGTGGAGAAGGTGAAAGGGGTGTGCAGACTTTCCGGCTTGACTGTATAGCTGACAAGCTGCTATATTAAACTAAACAGGAACTGTGACTGGCCTCTCCACTTGAAAAGCATTTAATGTATCAAAATTGACATCTAGAGTAGCCGGATATTAATATTATTTAGTCTGTGTTATTCTGTATTGCTGTCACATTTATTTGTAATATGCATGTTAAATACGAATAAAAACTGCCTGATGTTGTTTTAATTTATAATAGCTTTTTTGACTCAATAATAAAAAATAGAGAGAGAAAGATGTCAGTGGTTTGGAAGTACCTAACCCTGTTTGCTCAGGCCTCCTTGAGGCATAAACCCTGGGTTCTTCATCACAAACATCCTCCATAAGGAACGTGCTTTTGCTGTCCCAGATCATGTGTGTGTGTGGGTTCAGGCCCGGTACGAGTGGCAACTGAGCGGTGGTGTTGTTCCTCTCCCCTACCTAGAGTCGGTGCCTTACAGAACGGACCGGGGCAAACGGAATGAGAGTGGCGGCTATGGCAGCATATCAATGCCAAAAATCGTGAGAGAAAATAAAATCTACTCGTGAAAACCGAGAAGCCGTGTGCAGATCTCAAAACTCAGTCGGTGTCTGTCTTAGGGAGGGGCCAGCGAGAGGGAAATAAACTCACTGTTCTGAGTAGGCAGGGACACATCAAGTAGATCAAGCTAACTATCATTGTTATTTTATTATAATGTCTGAAAATTACATTGACACGTTGTTTCCTAAATATAGTTTGGCAGACTAAACCAAACAATAAACTACTCGAGTGCTGTCCTTTTTGGCATTTTGAAAATTGCAATGTTTTTAATATATTACAAAATTTTGTCTTAATTTAAAAACCTATAACTGGCCGTTTCATTGATTTCCTATGGAAACTCCAAATTTTTCCCCTGGGGGGGGTGTTGGGCCTGGAGTTAAAAAAAAGTAATTATTTGCAATATAGCACAATGGGACCATGGGACATTTTATTCTTCATGGCATGCATAGCTATTTCTGACATGATGTGTCTTTAGAGGGTAAATAATCCCTCTAAACTTGGTTGAAAACCACTGGGGTAGGCTACCGTCGGCTGTAAAATAGGCCTTCTGTAGCCTAATCTTACCTTTACCGGATGATCACTAATATGTTTCCGTATACTTTGGCTGATTGTCAATCAAACAATTGATTCGCTTAAGACCAATGAATAAATTATTAGGCTACCAATTTATTTTGAGATAGCAATATTGTTCTGTGCATCATAAACTTGTTGCATTTTTATATATCCACATTTATGATGACGTTTTATCATGCGAATATTTGACTTTTAAATGCTCCATGTTTAAATGTTCAATGTTTCGTAGATTGTAAATAGGTTTTTCTAGCCTTAATTAGGCTATGTGTTGTGCTCAACGGGTTGAGACAAGAGGCTGTCCTATAAGCTTTCTAATGTTTAAATTGCTTTGACTAATTTGAGTGCCGTCTTAAAATTAATTAGACTCTTTAACACATTCAGATTATTGCCTGATCCTTGTTAAACAATCTCAAATTAGTTATCTTTGTCGTCATTTCTTCATCATAGGCTGCATATTGGTCTTGTTTTGATTATTCAGTAAATTAATTGTTTGATTGTTAGGCTACTCAAGCTAAATAAATGGAAAAAAAGTCTAATGCTGTAGCCCATACCCCGATTTTTCCAGCTCTGCAGCTATCAATATACACTGCTCAAATAAATGAAGGGAACACGTAATCAACCCAGTATAACACCAAGTCAATTAAACTTCTGGGATATCGATCTGTCCAGTTAGGAAGCGTAAACGATTGTGAATCAATTTCACCTGCTTTGGTGCAAATGAAAGTGACAACAAATGGACAGGAGACGCAACAGCAAGACAACCCCCAAAAAGTAAATGGTTTTGCAGGTGGTGGCCACAGACCATTTCTCTCTCCTTATCCTTCCAGACTGATTTTTCTCTAGTTTTGCATTTTGCTAGCGCCCTTATCACTACTGGTAGCATGAGGCGGTACCTGCAGCCCATTCAGGTTGCACAGGTAGTCCAACTCCTCCAGGATGGCACATCCATACGTGCCGTCGCAAGGAGGTTTGCTATGTCTCCCAGCACAGTCTCAAGAGCGTGGAGGAGATACCGGGAGATGGGCCATTACATGAGGAGAGCTGGACAGGGCCGTAGAAGGGCAACAACCCAGCGGCAAGACCAGTATCTGCTTCTTTGTGCAAGGAGGAACAGGAGGAGCACTGCCAGAGCTCTACAAAATGACCACCATTTTACTCGTGTGCATGTTTCTGACCAAACTGTCAGAGACAGACTCCATGAGGGTGGCATGAGGGCCTGATGTCCTGTAGTGGGACCTGTGCTCACAGCCCAGCACCATGCAGCTCGATTGGCATTTGCCAGAGAACATCAGAATTGGCAGGTTCGCCATTGCCGCCCCGTTCTCTTCACAGATGAGAGCAGGTTCATACTGAGCACATGTGACAGACGTGAAAAAGTCTGGAGACGCCGTGGCAAATGTTATGCTGCCTGCAACATCATCCAGCATGACCGGTTTGGTTTAATTGACTTGGTGTTATACTGTGATGTTTATGTGTTCCCTTAATTTTTTTTGAGCAGTGTATATGCAACAAGTCAGTGCTACACATTTTATGAACAAAGAAAAATGCTAGCTTAGCACAGAAAAACTTGCTCTATTCATTGATATTTGTGAGTGTGTGTGCAGTGCTCCTATATACCAATACACAAGCTTAAGTGTGGCGTTTGACTGCAACGGTGTGTAATGTGGCATGTGGGGAACGGGCACGCTTACCTGAAGGGGTCCTGTACTGCCTGGTGGGCTCTCTGAACTGTTGGGAGAGGGAAAAGGGGCAGACCGGGAATTAATCCCTAGTCTATGCCTTGTTGATTTTATGACATGAATTTGTAATACAACATAGAATCTTTACCTTTTACTCAAGTGTTGGTGTGCTGTGTGGAGAGTGGGTCACCTGTGTAGTAAGGGGAAAGGGGAAGGGGTCAGTGTAGGGAGTTCGCAGTCCCCTACCCGTTACACGAGCATTGCATTGTGAAAGGCAATTATTTTATATGAAAGGTATCTAGAAGAAACACTTTCCTGTGATTTACTGTGTGATTTGTGTGTTGTACTTAGTCAATTGAAAATGTGATCTGTTTTGAGTTTTGGACTAATAGTTGTGAAATTTTACCACATACTTGTGAAAATAGTACCAAGTCGATTAAAAAAAACTGTAAAATGTTGTTCTTGGTTTTCTGCTCAGTGTATCTTGATTGGGATGTCCCTCCAGAAACAGGGAGCAGGTGTGGTGTAAGGCTTAATGAATGAGATATTGTAGCCAGAAGGGTGCAGGTTAGAAACCCTGCAATCGTACTTTTGACAAGGAGCCAGTTGCGTAAACAAGTTCAAGTCGTTTAAGTTCAAAGTTGTCTTACTCAAGTTTTACATTTGTCTCATTTACATAGTTGCATTTTCAAACCTGTTGGATGTTAAAGCTCAGTTGGTAGTGTCTGGAAATGTCAGAATTCTAAAATACTTTTGAAAATGTCAGAATTCTAAAATACTTTTGAAAAAAACAAAAACAGTTTTATCATATTTTTCTTCCGTCTTATGAAGTATTTGATGGAGTTCACAAAGTGACGTGAGCTACTGGCTCCTCACAGTATGCATCATGATAAACATTAAATAATAAGCCAAGCACATCATACATTTGTGTTCTTGTATTTTCAAGTGGAACTAATTTTCTAACATTAACAGATTAACTTGACATGGTTGACACCTCCAAATATACACGACCAGCCCTGTTTTGGTTCCAAAAAGGGAGGACAAGTGGCAAAGATAAACTTTCATAATTGAGAGATGTAATGGTAAGTAAGAAAGAGTGAAATTTTTTTTTTTACAGTGTTAATACAGAACTAATGTGTAATTGGAAACAACAACATTTAAGCTGAAATAAACAATATAATATTTGATCAGCAGGGCATATTGAGATATATGCTTGACAGACACCTTATTAGCCCAGAATTTAAGTGTATTATGTCAAAGCTAGTTCAGGGGTGAGGGGGCAGTTCAGTTCAGTTCAGTTCAGCTTATTTGTTCAGTCTTTAGGCGACTAATTTGAGTTAGACTAGTCTTACAAGAAAAATAAGACAGGTCCAATGCTTTAGACCGATCTGAAATAGTTTTATGCAACTGCCCCGGTTTTTTAACCCTCGTATTATATTCAGGGTCAATGTGACCCGATTCAATGTTTGACATCTCTTAAAAACTACAGTAGTTAACCTCATTTTTTCATCTTAACACTATATGACTTTTCCTAATTGGTTGGGAGTAAATAGTAAACATGCAATAAACACAACGTGATGCTTTACCAACTCTGTATACAAAGATGTTGTGTGGGGACATTTGTGGGCTAGCTGTATATAATGTAGTTTTCAAATTAGAATTTTTTTTTTGGGGTAATTCTGGTAGCACTTTCTCATACATGTTTTAAACTTCACAAACTTTCACTTACCTCAGGCTCTAAAATTAGTTTTTTCATCACAGATTTTTAATAGGGATAAAAGGCTAGTCAATTGAGAGACACACTAAAGGTGATGCAGAAAGTGTTCAAATCTTTCTATTACAATAGTTTTGTGTCAGTTTAAACTTTTGGTGTCAATTTGACCCCAAACATAAAAGGCATCATACAATATCACCATAATATGAGGGTTAACCTGGGTCGCTTAAGTAAAATATCTAATAAATAGAATCCCCCCTGCAGAGAAACGCTGGCCAGAGGTTTGAAGTAATAACATATATCACACTAGACCACATTCTCCCTTGGCATTTGTTTCTGTTCAAAAGCCAAAGAGAGATAAACTGTGAGTTCCTTCAGCCCAGTGAAGAGACAACAATATTCAGCTTGCAGGGATGGCACCATTCCAAGATGCTTATCGCCACAGAGTAATTAAAAGGTATATTTATATAGATCTCTGTGGGCGGTGTATCTGTCTCCAAAGTCAGTTAAGCTGGAAACCATGAAAAAGTGTCCCCTTGCCCTTACATTCCCAAGTAATGCATTTCAGGTCCAGCCCCCCTCCCACAGAACCGTTATCTCTCTGCAGGTCCAGCCCCCCTCCCACAGAACCGTTATCTCTCTGCTATGCTTATCAGGCTCGAGTGAGGTGTTTGTGGAGCTGCGGTTTGTCCCGGTATAGGCTGGAGAGCGTACCCTAGAGAGTCTTATTATTTATACAGCAGTTGTGACAGCTTTATCCAGGGCGACTCACAGGGCTTTCGCACTATCCCTTTATACACAGATAGATGTTTTACTGAAACAGGTCAGGTTAAGTAGCTTGCTCTAGGGGTTAATGGAGGTTATTTACCCATATCAAATGCAGTAACCGTGGAGAAGGGCTGGAGTCAATGATCAGGATCTGAGAGAAGCAGATGGAAGGACAGGGTAAAGAGCAAAATATGGTGGGATGGATTGTACCTACAGATGGATAGATTGTACCAAACAGACAGATGTCTGCAGCCCCTTCACTTTGCGTATATGGCCTGTTTGGTCTTGCCTGCGTGCCCTCAGACAAATAGCACTTTTGGATGCCATGGGAACCATCTAAAGGCATCGTTTTTAATGTGATAAATGGTGTCAGACGGGCATGGGATCCCCCGAACGTACACATATGCACACAAACACATGCTCCCACCGCACCTGAATCCGTTGTTGTGGAGACGAATCCTATTGTGCCCGAAACATTCCAAGACATACAGTATGTTATGCCAGAGCTAGTGTGGCTTTTTTTCGAATAATGACCACCAAAGGGTTATGTTGACGGGCGCGCTCAGCTGGGTAGAACTCTATGCCTAGTCTCCGCCTTCACATAGAAAGGCCGTCTGTGCCTGTGCAGTTAAACTGTTTTGTGCTGTTTCAGCCTCCCCACTATGCTTTCAGAAGAGGGTGTGCCTGCAAGGGACTGTGACTGCATCATCACACTCCTCATTGAGAGAGTGTGCCTGCAAGGGACTGTGACTGCATCATCACACTCCACATTGAGAGGGTGTGCCTGCAAGGGACTGCGACTGCATCATCACACTCGTCATTGAGAGGGTGTGCCTGCAAGGGACTGCGACTGCATCATCACACTCCTCATTGAGAGGGTGTGCCTGCAAGGGACTGCGACTGCATCATCACACTCCTCATTGAGAGGGTGTGCCTGCAAGGGACTGCGACTGCATCATCACACTCCTCATTGAGAGGGTGTGCCTGCAAGGGACTGCGATTGCATCATCACACTCCTCATTGAGAGGGTGTGCCTGCAAGGGACTGTGACTGCATCATCACACTCCTCATTGAGAGGGTGTGCCTGCAAGGGACTGCGACTGCATCATCACACTCCTCATTGAGAAAGCCTCTGTTCTTGGTGTGTGTGCTGTGGATCAACGTCTACACTCCCCACACAAAAAAAAAAAACATTGCAGAAAAGGTCATATTTACACTGATGGAACAGGCACTTTTTCCCCCTCAAAAGTGCCATGAAATTACCCTGCATCGATAAACCGATAATTGAAAACAATTAAATTCATCGCAATTGTTTGTGGTCTGTATAGGGCAATATACCCAGAGTAACTCACCTTTTTTTGTACATATGAAAATTATGGTAAACCAGGCACCTTCTCAAGAAACAGGCAAGTTGTAGTGTTTTTTTTGGTCTCAATTGTAATGGATTTTAGCAGCGGATAATCAAACGCGAAAGGTAGGGGGATCAGAAACAAGTCACTCATGCAGTGAGGACCAATAAAGGGAATAACAAAATAAATGCAAAGAAAGAAAAGACAGGAAACTAATTATTTGTGGCTAAACAGCCAAATGAAAATCAACCCACTAAAATAGGGCAAACTCAAATAACGAGTGAAACACAAACTAAATCTCCTGAGCTCAATACTGGAGCCAAAACGGGAAACTTAGCAAAGAAAAGAACACCTTCGGCACAAAAGTTCGGACGGCCGAAGAGTGTAAAACAAACAAAACTATAAAAACTGTCTCAGAGAGAACAGCAAAGAATAAAATAAATAGCACAGAACGCTAACAGGAGGAATAATACCTATACCTGAACTAAAAGCTAATAGCAAGTCCCCCGTGAACATAAATAGCATTTAATATCACAAGGTCACCAGTACCTAGCTATACAAGGCTCAATGCAATTTTGAATGACAAAGAAGCACCGGGGAAGCGGAAGTGAGGAACTTAAATACCCTGCAGGTAGAGGCACAGGTGAAAACAATGATGAGGGAAAGCAAACCCTGGAACAGAACGTGGAAAAAATCTGATAGATTCTCAATCGGGAAATAAGGACGAGAACCGCAACGGAAAATAAATAAAAAACCCACAAACCATGACATCAATCTGTGATGGTTTCCAGTGGCGGAGAATCAAACGCAATGGGAAATGGGGATCAGAACAAGTCACTCACAAACGGTGAGGATCACAAATAGATTAAACCCCAAAAGGGTGGAAAAGAAAAGGAATAATCCTAGAAGCTAAAACAGCCAAATAATAATCAGCCCAGAAAAACAGGGTGAACTCGAAACACGAGTAAAAATACAAAACTAAGTCTCCCAAGCTCAATACAAGAGCTAACATGGGAAACTGAAAAAAAAAGAACACCTTCAGCACGTAAACCTAACACGGCCGGAAGAAGGTGAAACAAAAATGAAACCATCAAAGAAAAAATTGTCTCAGTGAGAAGAGCAAAGGAAAAAATAGCGCAGTAACGCTAACAGGAGGAACAAATCCTATACCTGAAAATAACGATAGAAGCAAGTTCCTCGTAAACATAAAACAGTGTTTAATATCACAAGGTCGCTTGTACCTGGCTCAATGTGAAAAGGAATGACAAAGAAGCACCGGGGAAGCGGAAGTGAGGAACTTAAATACCCTGCAGGTAGAGGCACAGGTGAAAACAATGATGAGGGAAAGCAAACCCTGGAACAGAACTCTCTTGTTCTTGCCTACGAATCCTAGCGCCAGAGAAATGACGCAACTAACGTTATTTCCGCTGAGTCAGTTTAGCAATGGCTACCCAACTCAAATATCTGAATCACCAGCAAAAACCGGTTCTGAGGCAAATGCACTATTGAAATGTATACAAGACTTTGACTTTATTTATTATATGGCCTTTATGCACCGTGTTTTAACGCTTACAGATGCCTTGTCTAAACTGTTACAAACTAAAAAGTACAAATACGACATTGCATTTTCAATGGTGAAGGCTCCAGAGAAAATATTTGCGTATGTTAGTCAGCTGTGTGACAAGAACAGATTTCCGGGTCCCAGTATACCACACAAAGGTATTCCATAAAGGCTGGGAGGAGGAGACAGGTCATCATTTGATAACCCAAAGGACTACTACAGGTGTGTGATTCTGTACAAAACACTTGATACCCTCATACAGCGGCTCTAGGATCGTTTTTTCTGAAAATGACTTACATATTCTGCGATGCCTTGCTGATGTTGTTACCTCTGACAGGCCATCAAAGGACAATATGGAAGCTGTTTGTCAGACATATGGTTTTGATGCAGACCATTTCCAATGAAATCACACTATTTAACTCCATGTACAAAGACAACGAACAAGCTGAAAACAAGGACATGTCAACATTTGAAGATAAACTAAAAATTTTTCAGGAGAGTGGACTACATGAGGCGTTTTATACGTTTATGTTGTATACCTGACCATACCGGTCACATCCGCTTCAGCTGAACGCAGTTTATCAATTCTGAGACAACTCAAGCCATATTTACAGACAACAATGATGGACGTAAGAGCGTCAAACTTGGGGATTCTGCAATTATAGAAGACACACAACCTTGATATTCCCAAAGTCATTGAAAAGTTTGCTGCAGTGAAAAGCAGGAAGCTCCAATTCACCATATAAAGTAAGCCTTTTGTTTCTTTGCTGGTTTGATACAGAGTTGCGATAATGTTGTGATATAGTGTTGCTGGTTGGATGGAGCTGCAATGTTGTGATATTGTGTTGCTGGTTGGATGGAGCTGCAATGTTGTGATATTGTGTTGCTGGTTTGATGGAGCTGCAATGTTGTGATATTGTGTTGCTGGTTGGATGGAGCTGCAATGTTGTGATATTGTGTTGCTGGTTTGATGGAGCTGCAATGTTGTGATATTGTGTTGCTGGTTTGATGGAGCTGCAATGTTGTGATATTGTGTTGCTGGAGGATGTTCCAAGCCAAGCCAAAGAGGGATCATCAATTCCTACGATGCAACAAGCAAACAAACAGTCATGTGAACATGCCCCCATGCACTGTAACACAAGTCATTGGACTGAATAGGAAACTTACTGGTGAACTTAAGCTCAGGAACTGGCTACGTTTCTCTTCATTCTAGAATGTCCTAGTCTGCCCGCCCAACCGTTGGCTCTTTTCCAGTCCAATCTAATTTTCTCCTCAATCGTTGCAATGTTTCCCTCCTGTACGCTGAAATATTTAAAACAGCCACAGAAAAAGATACCGCCACTGTCACAAAGTTGTCCTTAATGCAGATTTCATACCTTTAAAAAAATTATTGGTTAAATTTAAATTGCTCTATGCACATAGTTTCTGTTTCCAACTCGATCAGCGACTGGGTGAATTAAAAGCTGTTCTGGGTTCTGAGAGGATTAAATGATTGTCATCTCTCCTGATCTTATCACCAATTTCAAACAGCCACCAGATACCTCTGCTGAAGTGATTAGGGCTTTGCCACAGATAAAAGCTAACCTTATCAGGCGTCTTAGGCCCCATTTTTAGAGAATTTTTCCCAAAAGGGGAGAGGGACAACAGAACCCTGCTTGTGTAGAATGACGCAGAGCAGAGAGGGAGGGGGGGGGGGGGGGCAAGAGAGCGAGGGATCAAGTGGGAGAAGAAAAAAACTAAGAAAAAGAGAAGAAAGAAAAAAGGAACATCGATGACCTGAAGAGAGAAAATGAATAGGGAGAAAGGGAGGGAATTAAAGGGGGAATTAATTGACAGCAAGAGGAAGAAAAAGGGAAAGGGGAATTGGTGAAGTGAGAGTGAATGGCAAAGGGACAGAGAGCTGAAAGAGCTAAATATCAGGAAAGATGAAGAAAGAAAATGCACAATGTGGCATTGAGTGGCTTTATTCCTGTTTTCCTAATAATAGGAAGTAATAACCTTGAACAATCACATTTCACAAAATCATCATCTCCCACTAAATAATAAATAATACAGTTTGTGAGACCCATTTGTGTAACATTTATAAGAAGTGTATGAACCTTTGATGAATGCAAATGTAAAGTGCATGTGGTAATTTTACATTGGCTGTTCACACTGTACAGTTGGGTAATGTATGTATCTGGAGTTCATTAGCAAAAAGCTTTGGTCTGTTTTTCAAAGACAACCAAGTCCGTGGGCTGGTTTTGAACTAAATTAAGGGTAATTACTGCAACAGATTTTTTTTACATTGTTGCGGAAGAAATTTGACACCTATGACAGTGTTAACCATGATGGAATGTTTTGTTGCACAAAAATGCATCAATATCAGGGAAGAAATTCTAATTTTGAAGAACCTCAGGGGTCTTTAAGCCTGAGGTCTTTAATTTCAGGAATTAGCATCAAATATGCCTTTGCAATCTGAGAACAGCTTCATCATTCACTATTAATTATGTTTTAGTTAATTTAGTATATTCTGTCAATAAATGTTACATAAATGTTAATAGAATAGAATAGAATAACTTTTATTTTCCCAGGAAGTTCAGTTGTAGCCACCAGCAACAACAAAAAAGAAATAGACAGTGGGGCAGACCCACAACACACAAATAAACATATAAAATAATACAGACAAACGTCATGGTTAAAAATAGCCCCCGCTGTCCCGAGATGTCCAAACTCATCAACCAGACCAACACACAAACTCCGCCTCCACAACTTTGCTCCATATAGGAAAGCATTATCTTCTCCTTCCCTGGTGGCCTTTTGAAGATCGCCTGCAGTCCTGGATCAGTTCCGATATCTTCAACTCCGGTGAAGAGCGATGGTAAACTTTGTGGCTGCAGATCCAACGGACATTCTCGAGCATAATGTGAATGTGTCTCTATGGTGACGACCACAAACAAATTATCCTGGCGAGACAATTCGTCAATATTATAAAAACGAGCAGCAGGAGTGCCCTGAAAAATCTCCGGCCTGGTTCCCCGTCCCACAACAGACACACCGCGGATTAAAAAAACTAAAGACAAAAGCCAGACACAACAAAACACATTCAAATTAACAAACACGAACACGAGAGACAGCTAGACTACATTCACCATTACAGCGCCACGTGATGTATCATGATAATTTCTGCTCAGTTGATCAAAGCAGATTATTTTTTATAATTCCCCTTTAAGAGTTTATCAATATTTATATGAATTCAGAAATGGAAAGAACGAGAGCAAGTGTCACATAGAAGGCAGATAAATTATTTTGACACCTTAGTCTCTTAACACTGTCAAAGCACAGAATTTGGCACCAGTGGCAGCCTGGAGCTCACTCTTCTGCCTGCTGAACTTACACAGTGTGGGACAGACACTGAGCCTCTTTTCCCTGCTGAATGTACACAGTGTGGGACAGACACTGAGCCTCTTTTCCCTGCTGAATGTACACAGTGTGGGACAGACACTGAGCCTCTTTTCCCTGCTGAATGTACACAGTGTGGGACAGACACTGAGCCTCTTTTCCCTGCTGAATGTACACAGTGTGGGACAGACACTGCGCCTCTTTTCCCTGCTGAATGTACACAGTGTGGGACAGACACTGAGCCTCTTTTCCCTGCTGAATGTACACAGTGTGGGACAGACACTGAGCCTCTTTTCCCTGCTGAATGTACACAGTGTGGGACAGACACTGAGCCTCTTTTCTCTGCTGAATGTACACAGTGTGGGACAGACACTGAGCTTCTTTTCCCTGCTGAATGTACACAGTGTGGGACAGACACTGAGCCTCTTTTCCCTGCTGAATGTACACAGTGTGGGACAGACACTGAGCCTCTTTTCCCTGCTGAATGTACACAGTGTGGGACAGACACTGAGCCTCTTTTCCCTGCTGAATGTACACAGTGTGGGACAGACACTGAGCCTCTTTTCCCTGCTGAATGTACACAGTGTGGGACAGACACTGAGCCTCTTTTCCCTGCTGAATGTACACAGTGTGGGACAGACACTGAGCCTCTTTTCCCTGCTGAATGTACACAGTGTGGGACAGACACTGAGCCTCTTTTCCCTGCTGAACTTACACAGTGTGGGACAGACACTGAGCCTCTTTTCCCTGCTGAATGTACACAGTGTGGGACAGACACTGCGCCTCTTTTCCCTGCTGAATGTACACAGTGTGGGACAGACACTGAGCCTCTTTTCCCTGCTGAATGTACACAGTGTGGGACAGACACTGAGCCTCTTTTCCCTGCTGAATGTACACAGTGTGGGACAGACACTGAGCCTCTTTTCCCTGCTGAATGTACACAGTGTGGGACAGACACTGAGCCTCTTTTCCCTGCTGAATGTACACAGTGTGGGACAGACACTGAGCCTCTTTTCCCTGCTGAATGTACACAGTGTGGGACAGACACTGAGCCTCTTTTCCCTGCTGAATTTACACAGTGTGGGACAGACACTGAGCCTCCTCTTTCTGCTGAATTTACACAGTTTGGGACAGGGACTGAGCCTCCTCTTTCTGCTGAATGTACACAGTTTGGGGCAGGGACTGTACCTCCTCTACCTGCTGAGTTTACAGTTTGGGGCAGGGACTGTACCTCCTCTACCTGCTGAGTTTACACAGTGTGGGACAGACACTGAGCCTCCTCTTTCTGCTGAATTTACACAGTTTGGGGTAGGGACTGAGCCTCCTCTTTCTGCTGAATGTACACAGTGTGGGACAGACACTGAGCCTCCTCTTTCTGCTGAATTTACACAGTTTGGGGCAGGCACTGTACCTCCTCTACCTGCTGAGTTTACACAGTTTGGGGCAGGGACTGTACCTCCTCTACCTGCTGAGTTTACACAGTTTGGGGCAGGGACTGTACCTCCTCTACCTGCTGAGTTTACACAGTTTGGGGCAGGGACTGTACCTCCTCTACCTGCTGAGTTTACACAGTTTGGGGCAGGGACTGTACCTCCTCTACCTGCTGAGTTTACACAGTTTGGGGCAGGGACTGTACCTCCTCTACCTGCTGAGTTTACACAGTTTGGGGCAGGGACTGTACCTCCTCTACCTGCTGAGTTTACACAGTTTGGGGCAGGGACTGTACCTCCTCTACTTGCTGAGTTTACACAGTGTGGGACAGACACTGAGCCTCCTCTTTCTGCTGAATGTACACAGTGTGGGACAGACACTGAGCCTCCTCTTTCTGCTGAATGTACACAGTGTGGGACAGACACTGAGCCTCCTCTTTCTGCTGAATTTACACAGTTTGGGGCAGGGACTGTACCTCCTCTACCTGCTGAGTTTACACAGTTTGGGGCAGGGACTGTACCTCCTCTACCTGCTGAGTTTACACAGTTTGGGGCAGGGACTGTACCTCCTCTACCTGCTGAGTTTACACAGTTTGGGGCAGGGACTGTACCTCCTCTACCTGCTGAGTTTACACAGTTTGGGGCAGGCACTGTATCTTCTATACCTTCTCAGTCAGCTGATAATGTTTCCAAAATAACAGAATATTTACAGACTTAGCTTGTTTTTTGTGAGTGGCATGTGGTGTAAATTGGTTGTTTTTTCCCCACACCCACAGACTTGCTTCAATCTACATTCAGCCAGCCAGTTCCATGCAGTTGGATGTGGACTGTGTGAGTTCAGCTTGAATAACCATGTGTCTTCCTCTCTGTTCTATTGTCAGTTGACAGTCAGCAGTTCAATGACTATCTGAGCAGGGAGTGTGGCACAGCTTGTGTGTGTGTTTGTGTATGTGCACGCAGTTCTGACACAAGATGGTCCCACTTACCTTAGGTAAAAGAAAAATACCCTTGTGAGGTTAAATCCTTTTTTTCCATTGTGAAAATGATGTACATGCATCACAATCTTCACCAAAGTGACAGACGTCTAGCATCTTGGGACTTGTGAACATGTTATGGATTGCTCATGTACAGCATACAGCCATGTATTGGTCAGACTCACTTTCACTGACCAGTAATCACACAATTTTAGTCGGGCGAGGACCGCATTTCATCAAATTTCATGGCTCCCATCTCGGTTGCCATGGGAGCAGGGAACATGCGATTTTATTGTTTGCGATTAACACTGAATGGGGTCAGAGCAGTGTGTGTTATGGTGATGGCGTCATGTGATTCCTAATATTTTTGTGGTACCTATATGCGATGTGTGCATGGCGAGCCTTTCTGAATTATATTGTGGAATTAATTACACTACAACATTGCTATCCTACACTAATACTGCACCACAGGTATTTCAGTATTGGTACAGTGGGGAATGTATGTAATTTTGCCAAATAATGAAGGCAAAGGAAAAAGTGTAAGTAAAGCAAAAAGTGATTTTGAAATTTGTATTTTGAGACGTTAAATGAAAAATCAATCATAAGACAGATGGCTTGAGGAACAGGAGGGTGTAAGGCAGCTTAGTGATTTTCGCCACATCAGTCTGTCCTGGTTCTCAGTTCTCTCTCCTTCCAGTCTTCCAGTGAAGCATGAGACATAATCAAAGGACAAGTTATAAATATACCTTCAGCCCACGGGTTCAGATTCCATATGTGGTGGTTTATGATCTAAACCAGTGGTCCCCCAACCCTGTTCGTGGAGATTTACCGTCCTGTAGGTTTTCACTCCAACCCTAACAAAGCACACCTCATTCAATCGCTAGAGATCTTATTGAGTAGTAGAATCAGGTTTGCGAAAACCTACAGGATGGTAGATCTCCAAGAACAGGGTTGGGAACCATTTATCTAAACAGATCTCAACCTGGTTTAATTGCTCAAATTATTTTATTAATTGTACATACTGGTGCATTTCCCACAATGCACCACGGTGAACATTTTTGTTTGAGGAGGGGCATTATATTCAATGTTAGACTCATGTAATATTTATTCAATCAGGTTATGAATACCGGTACTAAAAGCAACAAACACAATCTGTGCTGGACAGGACAGCTCCATCCGCCAGCATTTGGCATGATCATTGTGATTGAAGATTATTACAATAATCTTAATCAGACATTATCAGATAATCAGATAATAATCAGACATTATTATTTTTTCAGCCTCATTATTTTAAGTATTATTACATTTATTTTCCTATTAAAACATGTTATATTTAGTCTTTTTTTTCCGAACAATATTGTAATTTCAGCTTTCTATTCAAGAAACAAATTAATCCCCAGCCAAGGACATTTTAGGCCACTGTGATCACTGGACAAAAAAGAACTGGGCTTTCACAGGGTTTTCGTTCTAGATTTTGGTCAGTATATCTGATGGCCAGTTGTTAGATATGACCGTGGTGCCTTCACCAGATGGGGGTGGATAGTGTGCTGTTCTTGTACATCACTGGGGATCTGTTGTTGCTAGCAGGCTGGCATTTATGGGGTTCTGTCTGCTGAAACAGTAATTGTATGAACAAAAATATACCAAAGGTGGTTCTCCTGGCTGTGAGAGAGGGGACTGGTGCATGCTGGCTGCAGTGGAGATACCCAGGCTCTGGGGATCCCCTCTCTTCATTTTGTGCTAGGTTGGATGTGATAAGAGCCAGAGAGGCACAGATCACCTGGTTTGGACAGGAGGCGCCTTGGCGGAACTCATATGAGCGAGAATTAGTGTCCAGTTGCCGAGCAACTAATGTGGTTTTAATCCTGTCCCTGTCTCCACTGAATTTCTCCACACATCACACATTTGCTGTTGAGAGAAAGAGAGAGAGAGAGAAAGAAAAGACAAACAGGAAAGGTATAATTAGAGACAACTAAAGGGAGACAGTTTGAACAAATATTTATATAAATCTTTATAGGCTGTAGGAAAGACATTCACAATGAACAGCAGAATAAAAAAATAAAAATGGGTCATCTCCCCCTAGGAAGCACATTTCATAATCAATGACCCAAATTTCTTATGTCTTTTCATTAATCTGAGAGAGAGAGAGAGAGAGAGAGAGAGAGAGAGAGAGAGAGAGAGAGAGAGAGAGAGAGAGAGAGAGAGAGAGAGAGAGAGAGAGAGAGAGAGAGGATGTGAGTTGTTATTCAGGTCATTCTGGACAAAGGTTAATATGAAGGTAATAAAGTCTAGTATATACTGTGTTGTATCGAAAAACAGAGAGAGATCAGAGGAGAACCTTTGTATTGAGAGAATGACCTGCAGAAAAGATACCACATCAATAAATTGACAGAAGGCAGAGCCTCAATAGAAAAAGAGGGAAACCTCGCAAGAAAAACACAACAATAGCAGCTCTCATTCAACATTTCGGTTCTTCTATTTTCATCAAGAACCCTGTTTATTTTTTTTTCAGGTCTAATTTTCCCCTTGACGCCAAATGTGTGCCATCAAGCAGCTGTTGCAGCTGGCTTCGGGACGAGAAGCACCGAGGTTTAAAATCATGCCCGGTGCAGCTCTGGTAGCGACAGCGAGGTCAACGGGCAGGAGAGCGGGGAGTTGTTTCTATCACACCCGTCTGTCCTGTCCTTAACCTGGCAGAGGCAGCCATCAGAACCACCATCAGGGTCTAATGTCTGCTGAGCCGTAATTTCTCTTTTCTCTCTGAGGACACAGCTCTATCGGCTCCCCTGCTCCACCAGCGCATGGTTAGCAGTGACTCATTGTCTGTTTTTCTCAAAACCACGCTTTCTGCTGGCAGACTGGAAGAAGGTGTTTTTTTTTAGCTTCCTGCCAGCTGTGCGCTTGTAATGGTGGGTCGGATACTGGCCGGGCTGGCTGGCTGGCTGGGATTACCTCTTCTGCTCGGTGGAGCTGGAACCGGGCTGGCTGGCTGGCCTGAAACCGCACCACAACTTTTCTCATTGCATTTTTGTAACATTGCCATAAAACCAGAGCTCTGAGGTCACTTTGAATAAAGTACACTGAATGGCCAGTGCAAACTTTTCTTTCCCAAGGGGCCCTCATAAGGCGTAACTTGGGAAATATATATTTTTTTCTAAATCTGAATAAAGAGGTCTGCCTAGACTGAGTCAAACACCAGGATCCCTCCCACCACAAAAGAAAAACCAATACTGCAAACTTGCTTTTTGTGTTCAGCTCTTCAGTTTTCAGCGCTGGTGCTGACAAGAGCTGATGCAGGCATGCAGCTTGCCTACCACTCACTTTTAAGTGGGCCAGCATTGATAACTCCTACAGGGTTAGTTGATCCAATTCAGCAGGGCCAAACATTAGAAGCCACCCAAACCCTGAGCTAAGAGCTTGGCTGGTTGTGGCAATATATAGGCATGTGAGAGAGAAGGTCCAGGATGGGCTGTTGCGATCAGGGATTGACATGGAGTTGTGTTTAAAGAATACCATTCTTAGTAGAAATGTAATTTTCCCCTTTACAGTTGGCAGGCAGAATGTCTGACAGCCATTGCCCTCTCGATGACCACCCCTTGTTTCTATATTGGTACGGCCCGCTGGGGCAGGCTTTAGGAACTCCGGTCACCTCACAGCAGGGTACATGCCTCGTTCTTGCTCTGGGGGGGGGGAACCCTGCTGGACATGGGCAGTCTCATGCAGGCTGCATTGGGTGGTCTTCCTTCAGTTCCGCTCTGTGTGAGTTTGGTGATGGTGCATCGGGAGGACAGGAAAGCCATGGGTTTGCCCTGAGGTAAGATACCTGTGTGTCCTATACAGTGGGGTTGCAGTGGAATTGAACACCGCCTCACGTTGGGCACCAAATTATTTAAAAAAAAAAACATGCTCTGGGGGGCAGCCATCACAAAGCTGGCACCTGGCCGTTTCGGCTAATTTCTGTTTTCCCTCAACTAATTAATGTAGAGGAGCTATAGCCCTGTTGGCAGTGGATATTTTGACCCCCTACTGTGTAATGAATATAATTCTGGTACTGAACTCCAGAGGCATGTTGGTATAATTGTTTCACGGTGCACGGTACTCTGTGTGGGTGCTTTTGTGCTGCTGTGGCTCACAACAAGTCCAACTTCAAAGAGCAAGCTGAATTCAATCGGACAAGACCCCAAAACAAGTCCCCTCCTTGCCCCGCAGGTATTTGGCGGTATGTACGCCTGAAGTTTCGCAGCTCGCACCCGTTAACCACACGTTCCAGAAATCTGTACTCCTGAGAATCAGCCAGATTGCTTTACATACGAAATATCGGCCATCACGAGCAGTTTTAATCAGTTTCTCTGCATCACGCCTCTGAGTAACTGATGATTAAAGCACCCAAGAGAATATTTACAGAGGATTTTCCAGAGCCCCTCTCGCTTCAGATGATTATAGAGGCATAAACATGCGTTTGCGTTCCGAAAGGTTTACCGCGGTCTCGTCTCTAAATGCAGATTAACTGCCTTTCTGTAATCCGGTTTGGGTCCCGTAGAAGAGAATCATGTGCGCTCTCTCACGCTAATCCGCTAGGGGGCTCAGAGGGCGCCGGGAAAAGGAAGTGAGCTGGGAGAAAATGATGGGGGCTTTAATTGGGTGTGCTGACTCATTTTTAGGAACAGCCTGCTCTCAGAAAGGAATGGCGATGAGCTGGCAAGTTTTCCTCTCGGTTTAAAGCTCCAAAACTGCATTGTTAAGCGCTTCAGAAGAAACGTGGTTTTGAGTTAGCAGCTTGACCGTGACTGGATGCAATCCAATTCACAAACACGTGAATTCACATCTGCCAAAAACACACACCTGCCATAACCGTCCAAAAACACACACCTGCCATAACCGTCCAAAAATACACACCTGCCCAGAACATGACTTTTCTATGCTTTTTCCATAATGCTGTGTTTAGCTAACAGCACTACTTCAACAGTCAAATTTAAGTTTTACAATGTTCCTGCATCTAGACTTTTAGGAATACAGTGCTGCTGAAGGAGATGTAAAGTGTTGCTGTGTAGTTTTGCAATGTTGCTGTGTTCTTGCTACAATGTTGAAACCCATTTTCTACATCCCCATTTTGACAAAGTTTGGCTTTAGAGTGCTGAAATGGATGCCGAGTGTTGCAGGAACGCTTTTACAATGCCGATGCGACATCTTGTCGCCATTCTGTAAAGTCTTAAGCACTGTGCAATGTACAAATCAACATCTCTGTCTGTCATAACACTTTGTTCAGGTTAATTCCATTAAAAAGTGTAGAAAGAATGCACTCAGTAGAGTGCAGACCTCTGCCAAGGCAGAGCAATTTTCCTTTGCATGAATGTGCACAGAAAGTTTTGTGACTGCGCAACTAACATTGTCAGGAGATGAGGTCATTTGAAAATTGACCTGATGTGGCCTAGAGCAGGGGTTCCCAAACTTTTCCATGCCAAGGACCCCCAAATAGCCATAGCCTCTGGCTGGGGCCCCCCTATTGCAAAATGGCTTTAAAAAAAACTTTTAAATTACACTGGCAAATATAAAAAAATCTAACATACAGCTTCTTAATACACAACACAATACTTTTGACCCTATTTTGATTCCATAATCGGGCCGTTAGCAGCTCAACGTAACACTTTGACTGACAGGCAGACGGTTAATCATTGGCTGCAATTGAAAGAAGGGCATGGCAAAGACCTAATTTCGATATGAAAGGATTTATAACAATTTATATTTTATTTTAAACCGGCACAATAATCTTATGAATTGAACTGAAATGTATTTTTTTTATAAATTTTATTTTATTATTATTATAATAATATATATATTTTTTGCATTTTCCATTTTCCTCTCCCTTCCAATTGGCCCCCCTGGCGCCCCCTGGCGGCCCCCCGTGGGGCCGCGGCCCCCACTTTGAAAACCCCTGGCCTAGAGGAAAGGTCATGGGGTCACCTCTTGGAAACATGAATGGGAATGGAAATCCAGCCATTACTTTTCCAGATATTTCTGTCATGGACGGACGGACAAACAGACGGATGGACGTCATTATATAACCCCCTTGGCGGTGATAAAAAAATATATAAACATCCTTGTCAGCTATTTCATTTTTCTAATATGTACTGTACTTTTGCATGGATTCATGACATTTTAGAATATATTTAGTACTGTGTATATGGAATGACAGACATTGAAGTGGATATTGTGTAGTTTTTGAAGACGCATTTCTCACCACATATTGACTTATAATACATTCCTTGTATACTTATCTTATAATTAACCACAGCTTAATACCACATGTATGACCTTTTCATGAATGGTTTTTGTTGGCTGATGTAGTGAATGTATTCTCCCTCCTACTGGACAGTATTACATGGGGGAAATCACTTGCTCAGTAGTTTCCTCAGGCTGCCAGTCAGGCCAGAGTTTGAGCTGTTTAAGCTGTGGATATACAAAGAGAATAAACACACAGAAATACACTCAGTATTAACCCCTACAGTAAATGAACAAGAAACATTGGACTGGTCTGTGGGGTTTACAAAGCACTTTACATCAAGTCTGGGTGACTATTTTACCCACTGAACGAGACTTGAGGGGATCCGTGGGATGGGATTACCCAGAACTATGTGCCAGAAAAACCCCCCAAAAAACCTCACAGCCCTCTGACTTGCAAATGTGAATTAAAAGTGCTAAGAGTTCACAGTGTTGAAATCCATAATACTTGGGGCTTGGCTCAATTTGCTTTGTTAAATAGTAAATGCAGGAGTCCATTAGGCCTTTATATGCCTGACTGTGCCACTGCAGTATTTAAAGGTGAAGGCAGGCCAGCCTGCCTCTCAGACATTGTATTGATTTGAGGACCTGTGCTGGCCTTTAAATACATGTCTGAATTAAACTCTGCTTCTCAGAGGTGAACATTAGCACTGTAGTGAAGCGTAAATGGAGAAACTCAATCTAACATGTAACCTGAGAGGACAAGAGCCATCCAAAATAAGGCAAGATTTTTTTGGAGTGCCGGCAAAATAGAGAAAGCTCCGGTATGTCCATGAAGATATTTCTTCATGGTGTACGGCAGCAATAATACATGCAATATTGCCATAGGTGTGACTATGAAGGAATGAAGCAAATTAATCAGCAAAGGCTGTAGATACATACGTTTATTAAGTGGAGCTCATATAAACTGAAATTTGTACATCTCTTGGAAGGCAAAGTAGACATTTCATACAACAGCTATTATTTTGTCTAATGTTAGCCTACTTGTATAGGCTAGATCAGAGGCCAGGGATGATCTACCCCATTATCGTCGATTTTCATAACTGGCAACGTGAGTTCTTATTGTTAGAAAGGTAAGCTAGCTGTTTATTTTTTTCTGTTTCGCTACGGTTCTCGTCCTCTCTCTCCGGTAAGCAGTCTATCGGATTTTTTCCACGTTCCGGTTCGGGGTTTTGCTTCTCCCCACTTATCATTCGTTTCACCTGTCCAATTACCTGCTAGGTATTTAAGTCTCTCACTTCCGCTTCCTGGCGCTTCTTTGTTATTTTGTGCCTTCACGTAGTCAGGGTTGGTTAGAAAATAGCTGCTCTATATTTTCACTACTAGATTGGCTTTAGCTGCTCTTGAAGCTCTTAAGGGATTAGTCCCTTTCGTTATTTTAGTTTCTTACTCTCTTCTACTCTCTGCTATATTGAGAGTGAGAGGTTTATTTTTATTTAATTTATTTTGCACCTCTTATCGGGCGTTATAGTCTACGTTCCGAAGGTGATTCTTTGTTTTCTCCTTTTCGAGCTATGCTCGTGTATTTCTGTATTTCTCTTACTTTTCTGCTTGTGTCTACGAGCCACACCCTTGTTAGTGGGTTGTTTATTATTTTGCTACTGAGACTCTTTTAGTGGTCCTCACGTTCGTGAGTGACTTGTTCTGTAATCGTGTTTTGTTTTGTCGCGTTTGGCTCATTGCTACAAACCCAAACTCTTACAATTTAATGGTTTACTTGTGCAGATAGCCTATCTAACTACAAACCGAAAAAAGTTGGGACAGTGTACAAAATATAACTAAAAACGGAAAGCAATGATTTGCAAATCATTTTTGACCTGTATTTAATTGAAACACTACAAAGACAATATATTTAATGTTTTACCTATGCAGATAGCCTATCTAATTACAAACCCCAATTCTCTTTTTTTAACATATATTTAATTGAACACAGTACAAAGAAACCTTATCAACTTTATTGATTTTTGTAAATATACACTAATTTCCGAATTTGATGCTTGCAATACATTCCAAAAAGCTGTAAATTATGCTGGAACAGTGTGAAATACATGGTTGGCGAAATGGCTGTAAGTTATCAAGGGTCTGAGGTATCAAACGAGCCTCAAACCATCACTCTGCTGCCAGTTATGTTGTAGATATGGATGGATCACTTTACGTGTTGTTTCTCCTGACAAATTTTCCTATTGAACTCAGTCAGGAGAAAAAAAAGGGTTTCTTTTCATGACTCATTTTTAAGAAACCCTTCAAGTGATCCATCTATATCTACTGCATATCTGGCAGCAGAGTGATTGATGGTTTAAGGCTTGTTTGAGTTCTTTGATATTGTTGGGTCACAGACATCAGGAAGTCATGGTATGCAAAGGCTATGCGACCAAATATTAAAAATGATTACTTTATTCTACATTATGTTAAACTATCTAATATTTTTGATGCACGCTCATATCGGTACTTCAAACTCAAAGTGCTAGAGTACAGAACCAAAATAACAAAAAATGTTATCGCTGTTCAATGAATAATGGTGCTCACTGTATGTATGTGAGTGGTCCAAAATGAATTATACGGCCCCTACGTGTGCATGTGGTTGGTTTTGCGCACATGCTGTATATATATATATATATGTGGTTATGTGTGTACTTTGTGTAACTGTATTGGTGTGCATGTATGTTTGTGTATTTTATGTTGTGTGGCACACCAAGAAGATGTTGATCTCCTGGAAGTAGAAGTTGTAGCAAAATTGGTGACAAAGGTGGAAGGATCATGCTTGTGTGATTGTTTTGTGTGTGTTTCATTTTCAAGAATTGTTCACGGTGACATGTGTGTGCATGTGTGAGTATACATACACATGTGTGAGTGTTTTTTGTACATGGGAACATATGCACATGTGTTTGTATATACATATAAACATAAACTTGTGTGTGTGCGTGTGTGTGTGTGTGTGTCTGCGTGTGCATGTCTGTGTGTGTGTGTGCATGTGTGTCTGTGTGTGTATTAACATTTTAAAGGCTTCAATATGCCTTTAATGAAAAGTAAATGTATGTTTCTCTTTATGTTTTTAATATACCGCAGTTTTAGAAGCAGCCTTGAAAACACCTCTATGCTAATCAGACCTGCTTGACTCAGCTCAGAAGCACCCAGGGGAAATGCACGTCTCTGTGTTGGTGAGCAAATGTTCTATTTTCAGCCAAAGCCCACTGTAGGCAGAAATAGGTTTACACATGCTGCTCAGGCAACCAGCCGCCTTTCCCTCACGCTAAATTTAATGGCTCTTTTTCTTTTAAAGGTCTCGCACTTCTGACCCGGACACCGTTCCCCCGTGTCTCATTCTGGAAGATACTTGTGGCAGCAAAGGTTTGGATCAGTTATCACAGACGATGTCTGCTTGTGCACCTTGCTGAGAATGATTATAATTTCAGTGATTGTCACACAGTTTTTTCCCCCTCTCCCCTGCACAGAATGTGTGTGATGGATGGATTGTATCAGGTTGTGCACTCAAAGGGAAAGGCACAGTTTTTCATCCCTGCAGTGGTGCGGCTGTGACAAGCAGGAGATACCTGAACGTATGGTCAGTCTTACAATATGATCACAGTTCTCTGTGGTTTGACGCTTACACTCTCAAAGAAACCCTATCAGTCTTAGTGATCATGTCTGTCCTTTAGTAAACTTGTGTCTGTCTTTCTGTCGCCATGATCTTGTCTGTCTCTCTGTCTCACAACTGCCTGTCAGTCTCAAAGCGATCTACTGTCTCACAGTGATCTTTTCTGCCTGTCATTCTGGCATAGACTGGGTCCTTTGCAGTCTCTGTATCCTGTTATACTGCCTGATGGACACGTGGCCACATGCTTAGTCAGAGCCAATCTGACATCTTAGGCTGCATTGATGGATTGAGACAAGGCGGACACTGACTCTGCGTCGACAGTGACAAAGCGGCAAATAGGAGCATCATGCTGCTAAATGGTGGATTGAGCCAGGGAATGGTACGCCCTAACCCAAACCTACACCCTAACCCAAACCTCAGAACAACGCTGCTCAACTGTGCGTACGCAGAATTCAGCTGCACCCACTCTACTCCCACTGTACAGAGGCAGTGTGCTGCTATGTCCAGCCTCTCAGTGTTCTTACAGCCACAAAAGAAAAACAGCAGCTGGTTTGAGCTCGAAGAAGAGGACAGCACGTCCGACTGACAAATGCATCTGCAGTGTGCAATATCAGGCACAACCCAGCTCATCAAAATCAGGGGTAAGGCAGACAGACCATGATGCATTGCTTTGGCCCAGACTCTGTGCCCTGATGGTGCTGTCACCATGGTAGCAAGACATGGTTTTGCTGAACACAGCATATTTGCACGTCGTAAAGGGAAAGCATTGATTTTGCTGATAGTGACACCAGTCTCTCTAGTCCAACATAATGCAGTCTTTCAGGGGTTGTAAATCTACAGGTACAACCAAAAACCAACACCTCCCATTTGTGTCCTGGTCAGATTACCAAGTGTTGAAATCCATAGCAACTGTCTTAATTAGCTTCAGTAACTAGCAGCATTGAGTGTTAATGAGGATCTCATTTACCTGATTATGTCTCCACAGTATTTAAAGGTGAAGTCACCCAGCTACGTGAGGAATCTTGTATATATGTGAAATTTGGGATAGGCTTTTAGATTTGTGTCTCAAATAAACTCATTAACCACTGCTGAAGGGTCATATTGGTACTTTGAATGTAGACATGGCCTATGTAGTTGGAGGACATTTTCCATGGTGCATTAGTTCTTGCATTCGTTGTTTTACTAACGCAAAACTAATAGCGCAAACCAAATGGATTCTGAAGTGAAATCTGTAGAACTTCTCTGCTTAAGTATACCGCTTCCCCCCTGTACAGATTCATTCTCACTGTCCAATCATAATGGCTTTGGGCCTACTCTCCGATTGGACACACCATGGGAACATGTAGCTTCAATGCGCTTCTTACCATTCATTCTTTATTCTACTCATCCTCTGCCAGTTCTTAAAAATACACCCTTTTACAATTAAGCATTTAGTGCAAGCGCTCTAATAGATTTTGAGAGAACGCACTGAGTAAATAATGCATTGTATTTCCATCTATCAAACAAAGTTGTTTACTTTGAGTTTTGTTTCCTCAGCTGAAATAGCCTACTGTAACGCAGAAGGAGGGAGCGCAGCAACGAGTGGTTGCCATAGTGACTTATCCACCGGCGTCGCTGAACCATTTTTATCCTTATGATCCCACAGGGGCTCTCTGTAACTTTTCTGAATTTCCAGTCTAATTATATCACACTGCCACGACATGGGATTAAACATTAAAGAGGGTGAGTCTTCATTTGAGTTAATCTCTCTGATTGCTTTTTAAATGCCCTACTAATTATAAAGAGTTTGAAAAAAGTTCTGAACAAAAGATGGATTTTTGCTAAATGACTGTATTCTAGCACAGACTAGTGCTAGAATACAGATCTGACATTAAAAAAGTATTGTGAAAATGACATAGGCACAACACAATTTGTTTTATGAGCACATTTTAAAAAAAATTAGTCTTCAAATTTTTTCCCATTTTCTCCCAATTTGGTTGCCAATTGGAGCACTATGTAATTCAACTCCCCGGAGCAACCACTTGAGAATTAGCCGCTACAACCCCGTCAGCCGGTAGTGGAGGGCGCCGAGTCCTCTTCAGGGCGCAACTCTTCTGATCTCCGGATCGCGATTCCTGGAATAGTCTGGAACCCATGGTTGGCTAAATGGCTGTAAATCATCAAGGGTCTGAGGTATCAAATGAACCTCAAACCATCACTCTGCTGCCAGATATGCAGTTGATATGGATGGATCATTTTAAGGGTTGTTTTTCCTGACTCATTTTCCCATATGAAAAAATAAGTCAGGAGAAACCATTCAAGTGATCCATTCATATCTACTGCATATCTGGCAGCAGAGTGATGGTTTGATACCACAGAGCCTTGATGACTTACAGCCATTTAGCCAACCATTGGTTCCATACTATTCCTGTGTAATTTACAGCTGAATCTAGTCCCACCCCCGAATTCCCATAGAGATCCATTTAAATGCAGTGTATTCAAGTATTGCTTGTAAGAATACCTGAAAATAAGATATTAAGAGTCTTTTGATATTCTTTTATACCCAGTCATGATAGCATCACCTGTTTATCTGCGTAATGTTCCAAACAGGTGTTTTTTTTTAACTTCCCAGTCTTGTTTTTGCGCTTGTCTCTACTTTTTTGGAATGTGTTGCAGGCATCAAATTCAGAATTAGGATACAGTATGTTCACAAAAAGTAAAAAGTAAAACATTAAATATCTTTTCTTTGTACTGTTTTCAATTAAATATATGTAAAAGGGAATTTACAAATCACTGCTTTCTGCTTTTATGAGCATTTTACATACTGTCCCAACTTTTTGGGAATTGGGGTTTGTAATATAATACTAATGAACATACAGTATATAATTTTTATTAAACTTTGCAAGTAGCTTATGATCATATGTAACTTTTACAGACCTTTTGCATATGGGACCTGAAATGTAGAAAATAACTGGGTAGTTACATTATCACCTTGCATAATTGATTAGAGCATGACAGCATGCAGCTGTGGACAATGTGGGCTTCTTGGCTAAATAAGAATACCAGGGGCATCTCACACCCTATGCAAATGTAGGGATAAACCCTCCTTGTAAGTATAATGTGTGCTAGAGTTTTAAAAGTAAAAGCTTCTCTGTTTTACTATCGCTGGTTGATATTTTCTGTTCAAGTTATATTTCAAGGTCAGGACTAAATTACATCAATAAAGTAATACTATTTCAATGACTTAAGACTATTTCAATTTCTTAAGGCTGTCAGGAATTTTGATCCCAAGCAAATGTGCTGACTCAACGTGACAATGCCTCTCATTTGACTCAATTCCAGGTTTCAAGAAAAAGTGTAGATTCGAACTGGGCAATTACAAATATGTACAAGAAAATGGTAGGCCTACTGTAATGCCACTGGGTGAATTCTGGGATACAGCTGAAATAATTCCAAATTTTACTCAAAAAGCAAAACAATACTTGTCCGTTTTAACCAACTCTGTTAGTACAGAAAACTCATATAGACATAAAAGCATGACTTTTTCCATGTGTGTTCATGCTGGCTGTAGTTTCTGAACTTGTCATGGTATTTGACCTAGTTTTGTGTGGAAGTGTGGAAGTTAACTGACTTGTGTCAACATGTTTAACCAGTGTGTTGTGGAGGGTGCTCTGGACTTTAGGGGCGGATTGTTTTCCATGGAGACGGTTATGGGAGCTCTCTAATTTTGTGAATGCTTTATGTGGATGTGAGAACAATTGTTTACTCTATGATTACAGATGTTGGTCAGTAAACACTCAAGTTGTTGTGTGCATAGTTTAGTCTTGCTTCATCATATGATAGAGAAGAACGTTTCCTGTGCAGAAAGGTAAAACAGGCAGAAGACTAAAGCCCTGCTCATTAACAAAACCAATACACCAATATCAATCAATATCAGCCAGTCAACATTTAACTCAAACACCCGAGGTCACTACTTTCTTCAGTTTTCATGCTAAATGCTATTCCTTTTTTTCTTCTTCTTACTTCTCTGAGCAAACACATCATGCTGCATTAGCCAGGATTAAAAACTTGAGAAAGCCTCCCTGAACGTGGTATTCTTTTACACAGGATAAACATGACTGTTTCTCCTTGGCTCATGCTGTCACATCTAGGTTTAGCTGACACACGGTCAGGCCAGGTAAGTTTGCTGTGGAAACGCCCCTGGCTTTGCTAATCTACGGTTAAGGTGGGTCAGTGGAAACATGGCTAAAGGCACGGAAGAAAGAACTGTTGGACTGTGAGTGGTGTGCAGCTGAGAGGCTTTATCAAGGCAACTCATTCTTTCCACAGGTTGTAATTGGCTGTTTTAAGCTTGTTTGCTCTTCAAGGTAATACAACCTTATGAATGGGCGCATATGTATATCTGCCATATTACTTTCACTCAGAAAAATCCCTGAACATTTTTTTCTGAGATTCCAGCACTTTTCTATAAGGGATCCGGGATATTTCTCAGCCGTAGGGACACCTGTGAGTGAGAAACCACCTGGGGCAGCAGGCGCCTTTTATTAAACGACCAAGAGGGTTTTTTTTCTTTTACGATGGAGGTCATTAAAGCTTCCTTTGTCAGGCTCTTGACAGGATAAATTAGACTTATTAAGAGGATCGAATGAGCAGGGCACTTGAGAAAGGTCAAAGCGCTCTACAGGCTCTGTTCCGATTTCTATCTTGACTGAGGTGAAGTGTCGTGACTTGGGCATGGCCTTCTGTATTCCCCTATCACCCCTTTTTTTCAAAAGTCCAATACTCCAGTGAACTGGAAGTGGAATGCGATTGCGCGATTTGTGATGAGATTCACTGCATCAGGAGTAGAGGTTGAGTTAAATGACTTTCATGTTGTCTAATCACCAGCAAAGCTCAAGGCTGACTGTATACCGCAAACTTAGATTAACACTGGTGTGCCATGCAGTTTCAAGGTTAAATTTCGAAATGTATTTTTTGAGAGATGTTTTCTGGGCTTATATCCTCCCAAGACCCAGCAGAAAAAAGGTTTAAGTATTTACATTTTTTATACATAATACAAGTGACTTGGATGACAAAAACATGTTGCAGTGGAAATATTTCAATAATTGTACTTATTCTATTGTTATTGAATGTCTCTTGTAGTGTAGGTTTCAGCATAAAAGAATACATGGTTCTTGAGATTAAGACCAGAGACTCATGTCCCCTACAGTGGACAAACATTCATTTCCAGGTCGTATGAGAAAATGTTAGCCAATCTACATAATCAGTCTGGTTAAGAGGAATGATTCCATAGCATCTTTTGATATTACATTGTAGAGACGGAGAAAACATGATTCATGTTACATGATATATAGTGTATAGTGATTTGTATAGAGGGTTATAATATTTATGGTTTATGTGTATTTTTTGTATTCTGGAAAAATGGGATTTCTTGAAAATGAATATCTGGATGCTCACGAGAAGCATAAATGATAAAGAAACAGTGAAAAAAATTAATGGAATGGATCCCCCAGTATATTTAATGTGGAAACAATGAACAGATGTTCAAAAATGAAGAGGATAAATTCCTGCCGGCTGAGCAATCTTCACAAACAACGGGCATAACAAACATTTGACAAAGAACATCGACTTTGAGGGGAGCTCAAGTTTCATAGTTGAAAACGGCTTGTTATGCCCAATGCATAATGGGAAATTGAAGCTATTAGAATAAATGATGTTGTTCTTCGGCTGACGTACGCACTGCACGTTTTTCTCGTCCCGATCCCTAGTGAGCCGTCACGTTGGCTGCTTTTTCTTACCTCATTGATTTCGCTTATTGTTTTTCTCCAGGCAACGTGGTTACGGAAAAGCCTTTCAAATTGTCAAGTTATGTGGGTCATTGTTCCTGCCATTTTCTTTAAAGAAAACGGCTGAGGGCGGTTCAAATCACGCCACAGCATTTCAGTTTCGGCCCTTATTGTGAGGCATGGGGTTATTCATAGAATAAACCGTCAATGTGAAAAGGCTTTCTGAATAAGCCTGCTCCCTCTTCCTGTTACGATCGGTGGACAGGGACCCAAAAGCAGGCAGGGGTAAAGAAAACCGAAGTTTAATAATAGCAAAAGTACAGTTCCAAAACCAAAGGGACGTCAAAAACAGGCAGGGGTCATAAACGGGAAGGCACGGCAGAGGTACGAAAACAGAATCCGGAATCTGGGTCGCGAGAACACGGACTGAGGTCAAAACCAGGATGGCAATCAGATAGAAAAACAAAACAAACAACAGAAACACAGACTCGGAAAACAACTCAAACAAGAAATACTCGGAAACAGATATGCTCACTCGGGGGGGGAGAAACAGGCAACAGACTAACGCATATAAATTTTTGTAAGACGAACTCGCAACGAGGGACTAAGACAGCAGGTATAAATGCAGGTGTAGACAGGTGCAAACACTTAGCTCGGATAGCAGGTAATAGTTAAGGAGGGTGAAAAACGGACTCGGGGTGAATAGTCCGGAGTGCTGAGCAGGCTGGGTGGAGGGGGTCCGGAGGAGGGAAACTAGGACAGGACAGCGGCGCAGACAGGACCGCCCCGGTGGACGGCGGCGCAGGAGTGACCGCTCAGGAGGACGGCGGCGCAGGAGTGACCGCTCAGGTGGACGGCGGCACAGGAGTGACCGCTCAGGTGGACCGGCGGCGACGGCTGCTTCGCTCAGGGGGCCGGCGGCGACGGCTGCATCGCTCAGGGGGCCGGCGGCGACGGCTGCATCGCTCAGGGGGCCGGCGGCGACGGCTGCATCGCTCAGGGGGCCGGCGGCGACGGCTGCATCGCTCAGGACAGGAGGCTAGCGGGCTCGGCCGCTCAGGACAGGAGGCTAGCGGGCTCGGCCGCTCAGGACAGGAGGCTAGCGGGCTCGGCCGCTCAGGACAGGAGGCTAGCGGGCTCGGCCGCTCAGGACAGGAGGCATGGACCGGGGCGGGACAGGAGGCATCATGCAGGTCCTATATAAGAATTAGTACAGGAACAAAAGTAAAACTCTGAGAGGAAGCGAGAGAGACAGCACAGAACGCAAGGCTGCGGAAAACATGGAAAAATGTATGCTTCAGAAACTGACAATACTAAACATGACAGAATAACAAAACAGACTCAGAACATAACACTTCCTGCGTCATACAAGCCTGAAAAGATCCAGTATTCAGGAAAATCTGTGATTTTGGCGAGGGCTACCCATTTTGAATAATGGTGTAGGGAATTGTAAACCTTCAACAGGCACATTCATCATGTAACAAAGGCAGTTTCAAATGATCCCAATATTCACATTTAAAAAAACCATTTTCATGTTCACAGCAGTCAAAGAAAGTCAAAGATAAGAAGAATACAAGCAGACCTTTTTGTATGGCCTAAAATGGCCTGTCACCTGTCAATCAATAAAGAGTTTGCCAACAAAGCGGGACACACTTGCAAAATAGTCTTCCAACAAAAACATAGTCAATCCATAGAAGGTGTTTAGTTTGCTATTCTGCAGATGTGAGCCCGAGCTCTCTCTCTCTCTCTCTCTCTCTCTCTCTCTCTCTCTCTCTCTCCCTCTCTCTCCCTCTCTCCCTCTCTCCCTCTCTCCCTCTCTCTCTCTCTCTCTCTCTCCCTCTCTCCCTCTCTCCCTCTCCTGCATGCAGCAGATGGAGTAGAGGCTTTTTATGCTTTCCGGATGTGTGAGTCATCTCTGCCAGTGAGCCCAGAGACAGATCCTGAAGGAAGGATTACTATAGATCCCAATGGATCAATCTTCTTTCATTGTCTCCATCTGGAATGGGTTGTCATCTTCTTCTCCTTCTGTTCTTCCTTCTTCAGCTACTCTTCATCATGCTCCAGATTTCACCATTCTACATTAACAAATGCAAATAAAAGATTTTATATGTATGTTATTCTATGTATCTGTTGAGAATAACTGAAAGTTGTATTGTATACAGTATGCTGGTATACAATACTAGAGCTAACAGGGGAAACTAGAAAAGAGAAGAACACCTTCGGCACGTAACACTAACACGGCCAGAAGAAGGTGAAACAAAAGTGAAACCAACAAAGAAAATCTGTCTCATTGAGAACAGCACGGACAAAATAGCACAGTGAAGCTAACAGGAGAATAATCCTATACCTGAATAATAAAGCTACGAAGCAAGTCCCTCGTGAACATAAAACAAGTTTAATATCACGAGGTCGCTAGTACCTGACTATCCCTGGCTCAATGTACTATTGAATGACAAAGAAGTACCGGGGAAACGGAAGTGAGGAACTTAAATACCCCGCAGGTAGAAGCACAGGTTCAATTAATAATAGGCGAGGTGAAGCAAAACCCCGGAACGGAACGTGAAAACAAATCTGATAGATTCTCAATCGGAGAGAAAGGATGAGAAGAAAAAAGAAAAGAAAAAAATAACCCACGAACCATGACAGATATGCAGTAGATATGGACGGATCTCTTTAAGGGTTGTTTCTCCTGACAAATTGTCCGATCGAACTCTATGGAAATAGAAGTCAGGAAGAAACTCTTTTATTTCAAATACAGTACCAGTCAAAAGTTTGGACACAGTTGATTGAATGTATCTTTCTCATTATCTTAGAGACAGTTTGATCTAAAGGCTTATGCTTAAGCCTTTATGGGGGGGGGGAGGGGGGGGTGATGGTGTGGGGTCCTAATTTCATTTATTTGGGCCCTCATTGGATTTTCAACAGGACAATGACCCAAAACACACCTCCAGGCTGTGTAAGAGCTATTGGGAAAAAAAGGAGAGTGATGGAGTGCTGCATCAGATGAGCTAATCTAACACCCAACCTAAACCTAAACCCAATAGAGATGGTTTGGGTTGAGTTGGACCGAAGAGGTGGCTACCTCATGAAGTTAGTTGAGAGAATGCCAATATTGCATTTATGTTATTTATTATTTTATGTTTTTACTATTATTCTGTAAATAAAGAAAACCCCTTCTATGAGTAGGTGTGTCCATACATTTGACTGATACTGTACATTACTTTATCTTGTTTATTAGATTACTACAGTAATGATGATCTTAAAAAAACAGAAATATTTATTATTATTGGTCAGTTGACACAACATTTTAATAGTTTTTACTTCTGAGCATCTTGCAATTCTCAAGTAAGCCTTTGTCTGCACTCCAGTGGTTAATAGAATAGAATAGAATCGAATGGAATAGAATAACTTTTATTTCCCGCTAGGAAACTTCAGTTGTAGTCCCAGCAACAACAAAAAAGACAGACAGTGGGACAAACCCACAACACACAAACAAACATATCAAACAAAGACATCCAACAGAATCATTACATCAATCAAGTGAATTAAAGTGCAATACAGCCATGATTAAAAATAGCCCCCGCTGTCCCGAGATGTCCAGTGTCACCAAACAGTCCAACACACAAACTCCACCTCCACAACTCTCCTCCATACACGCAGCGCCGTGGTCTCTCTACACCGCCGAAACGGAGCACCGAACTGAGTCAATCTTTCCAGTCGTCTCATCACTCCTCCCTCCTTCTCCTTCCCTGGTTGCCTTTTGGAGATTGCTTGCACTCCCGGATCAGTCCCGAGTCCGACATCTTCGACTCCGGTGAAGAGCGATGGTAACTTTGTTGCTGGAGTCTGCAGATCCAACGGACATTCCTGAGCATATGTTGTGAATGCGTCTCCATGGTGACGACCATAAACAAAATTATATTGACTAGACAATTCGTAAATATTATCAAAACGAGCAGCAGGAGTGCCCTGAAAAATCTCCAGCCCGCTTCCCCGTCCCACTACAGACACACAGCACATGAAAAAAACGAAGACAAAAACCAGACACAACAAAACGCATTCAAATTAACAAACACGAACACGAGAGACAACTGGACTACATGTGGCCATTACACCGCCACGTGACGTTAATGGTATGAATGAACCCCACATTCTCTAGTTAAGGACAAGTGAAGTTAGTGAATCCCCCTCTCTTCTTTTCACTAAGTGCTGTTTAAAAATACTGTCATCAGAAGTCCTTAGCGGACACTTTGCGTGCATCGATTCAATCACAGCCGTGATGCAGACTTCGCTCTGGGAGTGTGTGTCTGTACAGGGGTCTGCTGAGGGCATGCAGGGAGGAACAATGCCATTCTTTCAGTCAACACAAGGAGCACTAGGACCCAGCAGACGACGAACGCCCCCCCCTCTCTCTCTCTCTCTCTCTCTCTCTCTCTCTCTCTGCTGGGCTGTCTCAGCTCCAGAGCTCAGAGAGTGAGAGGGAGAGAGAGAACGAGAGAGGGAGGGAGAGAGAAAAAGACAGAGACTACAGGAACGGCATAGCTGCTGTGGTCACAGCAGGAGAAAAAAAAAGGAAAAAGAAGGCGCAGAACCCGTGGCACAAATGGAGGGATTAGCCTGTGGGATTTAAGGGCCAGACTACAGGCTCATGTGGAGGAGGCTTTCTGCGGAAGATCGGGATTGAAAGGTGAGCGCAGGATTGTTTATTGACTGTCAGGAGGCATCTGCACCCAGGCGAGGAGCGGGACCGTGGTGTGAGCACTCCACACAGGGGCGGTGATCCAACACGGGCATGGGGCAATGGGGAGGTCACTCCCAGGAAAAAACTAAATAGTTTTGTGGAAATTAGAGAGGGCAGCAGGGCTGGACCGTGGTGGTTGTGTTGGGGGGGGGGGGTCAGCTGTGAAGGGCACGAGATTAAGTTTTGTTTGTTTTGTTTCAGTGCCCCTCCCTCCCTATACCAATCTTTCCCTGTTAAAAGAGGCATTAATGTCTTATTCCCTGAAGTGATATCCTGCGTGCATTTATTCTTCTCCCTGTGTGAATTTTAGAATGCAGAGAGTGTTGTGTTGGAACTGTCCGCGTGTTTGGAGGAGAAAAGCTTTGAATCCTGTAAACAAAGTTTGCTGGATTAAGCGGCGGTGATGTAATAGCAGAGTTTACTGGACAGAGGGAAAACAGGTCGTTAAAGCAGATGTGTACAGAGTTACAGACACTCTGGCAGCAGGGAACACTCTCCAGCCAGCCACACATAAGAGCACCAGCAGGAGGAGAGAGGGAATCTGCTCTGGAACATGAAGTCACTGCAGTTATGTAATGTAATTGAAAATATGTGTGTGCATATGTAGTGTGTTTGTGTGTGTGTGTGTGTGTGTGTGCGTGTCTGCCCATGTGGATGTGGTTGGCTGTGTGTGTTCATGTGCACATGTATATCAGGTTTCTCTGCTTGTATGTATGAGTATGTGGTTAAGTGTGTGTATTTTATCTTATGTGGCACACCAGGAAGATGCTGAACTTGACCTCCTGGAAGTAGAAGTTGTAACAAAATTGGTGACAAAGGTCGAAGGATCATGGTTGTGTGATTGTCTGTGTGTGTCTCATTTTCTAGAACTGTTAATTGTGACATACACGTGAGTACATTTGTTGGTGCATGTGCGAGTGTTTTTCGGTTCCATGCATGTGGGAATGTATGCACATGTGTTTCTCTGTATATCTGCACAAACTGTGGTGGTTTTGTGTGCTTTCCATTTCCTTTTGACTTTGTCGGACTTGAATTGCTCCCGTTGTTGTGACACAAATCTGTGCTCATTCAGAAATGCCCGTCCCTGCTGAGGACCTAAGGGGCTAGGGATATGCGCAATCTAAAGGAACGCTCTCCGACCGCGCGACTCCCGTCTCTGAGGATCAGACTTCAGCAATCGCTTGTTTGTGTACCTGCGATTCCCCGCGTTTCTCCACCTGGGAAAGCCCTGACCGGGTCAACCTGATGGGGCACGGCTGGGGCTTTGGAGATACTATGAAAGAACGCCACAAACAGACCGTGTCTTACGGTTGCCTTTGCAATGCCGTGCTCTGGGGATTCCCAAACTGTGGATCAGGACCCACTAGTGGATCATGAGGGGGTTGGCTGATGTGGGCCAAGAGATGACATTACTGCTTAGCTTCCCCCTCTCACAGACATTCCATCCATCCATCCATTATCGAACCAGCTTGTTCCTGGTTAGGGGTACGGGGGGCTGGAGCCTATCACAACGTGCATTGGGCGAGAGGGAGGAACACCATCTGGATAGGTCACCAATCCTATCCAGGGGCACACACCATTCAGCTCTGGGACAGTGCTATCTGGACTACCATGCCACCCTGCAGACATTAATTTAATCCAACAAAAAACTGCTTCAGCGAGTGTACGTGCAGTTATATTGACTTAGAATCATAAAAACGTCATGCAATGTTTGAAGATGCTAGGCTTTTTTACGGATGAATATTGGTCACAGAAATAGTTTTCAGTTATTAATGTAATGTTATTGTGTGCTTTGGAGAAACGCTGCTGTATGACACAGTGCTACAGTGTGTCAGAAATTGCAAGTGGGAGGTGTTGTGCGTAACTTTGGTACAGTGATGGCATGTTTAAGGTCTGAGGTTGCGGTTGAGCCAGTTTAGGAGGGGAACATATTTTTGTCTGTTTGGACAGTGTGCGCTCTGATAGGCTTGCAGTCTCACCTCCAGCAGCCCCCTGCTGATCTAGGGTCAGTTTATTCTTGCTGAGTACTGCTCTACAACAGGAATGTTAAATAAACAGACTCATCCATTGCCAGGGCAGGAACTAAACAAATATCTACTATAAAAGCTTTACAGTTACATTCCTCACTCTAGGTGGTGCACTTGAGGGCGCCCTCCTGTGGATACTGTAGGACTTTTCAAGGGTAGGCTCCCCCACAACTGAGAAAAGCAGGCTATTGATCCTGGACCGGTAATCTGAGGGACACCGTCTATTCAGAACTGCTCAGGGACTCAGTTACCATAGAGACAGAGATAAGCCCAAATCCGTGTACGTGTCATCACAGGAGTCTGCAGTGAGTGGTGACTCCTGGCAGACCAGCAGCTGAGATGTCAGAGCAGTGCTACATCCTGAGAGTCCCGTCCCCTCTGGCAGACAATATTTTTTATTCTTGGCTTGGAATACAAAGAGCTTTTAATTGAACACAACGCCTCTTTAAAATGGTCAAATCCCTCTCACTCACTCAAATTCAAGTTAAAAAATGTTTTGTTGTGAAGAAAGTACATGAGTAAACATTGTCAAAGCAAACAGCATTACATTTGAACATAAACATGTATAACCAGTAACTAAATCATAACTGTCGACAACAATAAAATGTTGGTTTAGAATCCAAACTGCTTTTTTATTTGGCAGTTTGACAAAATCACTTTAAAACTCCCAAAACCGTTCATCCCAGTATCGTGAGCGTGACATTTTTGTCTCTGCTGAAGCTGACTGATTTGCTGTCTATTGAAGGAAAGTTTTCTAACAAAGAGGCCTCTCCAGTTACCACTGTTGCACCTGCAGCCTGCACAAGAGACATTGTAGCTTAATTGCATACACAAGCACACTTACACACTACAGGCTGCATATAGTACTGCTGGAGTGCAGTGAAGAGGTGTATTTCTCACTCATTGATTAGGAACTAATCAATTTTATCTCAAAGAGCTCTATAGATGGCTGACTTGAACTGACTGCCCCCAGTGGTACAAAGGCAGCTGTGTTCTGCCACTGCAAACGCTGGGTTATAGATTGATAATGACAAAGCTGAGACTGGAACCCCATGGTGTCTCAGTTATAGGGCCCGATGTACTCTCGAGGTGAGAGTCTTTACCAACCCCAACCCACTCAGGAGCACAATGTTCTAGCCTGCCAAATGTGTGCCTTCCATTCCCTGCCCATCAGCCTGTTGAACATCCACGACCAACCTGTGAGTAGTCCCAGAACCCACATCTTCTGAAAGATACAAGACTACAGTTCTATGACACCCCAACCAGTGAAAAAATAGTCCTATCCAGTATCTGGTTGGTCCATTTAATTTATGGCTTAAGGCAATGGACCCCAACCCTGTTCCTGGAGATCTACTGTGTGGTTTTCATTCTAACAAAGCACATCTCATTCAACAGAAATTTTGTTCAGCTGCTAATTCATAAAATCAAGGTGTGCCAAATTAGGGATGAAATGAAAACCTACAGGACAGTAGATCTCCAGAAACAGAGTTGGGGACCACTGGCTTAAGGACTGCCGCATCTGGGAAAATAGCATTGTATCACATCATGCCGGATGTTTTCCGTCAAGCCTTCCTTTTCTGTATTTCAAAAACAATTTTAATTTTGAGCTGCTGGCATTCTCAATGCTGTGTCAAATCAGTCTCCATTTGATGTGTAAAATCACCCAGTGCCATCAGCATGCATCCTGCCAGGGGGTCTGGGGTCCTTGGCTTGCCCCTTAAAAAGCACAATTTCCTCTCAGAACTGCATAAAAAGCTTCCCCCTCCCCCCCCCTGTGGTCATATTAGCTCATGGAGTGCCCTTAGTCCACTTGACCTGTATTCATCTGTTAAGTGTTGATTTACTCCATGACGGAAATGCTCGCCAAGAGCATCCGGGATGAATGGGAAAGCCAATCTGAGTGCATCACAAACACATTTACTGTGGTTACGCAGGGCAGAAGGGGCTTGGCATGAATACATTCCCTCTCCAAATAATCTTGTGATCAGGCTGAAGTGCATGGTGCTTTATTTGAAGCATTTTACTTGTGATTTGCAATGTACCATCCAGCAGAAAATAGCTACCTTTAAATTCAAGGACTGCAGAGTTTTGCTTAGAGTACTGTCCCAGGAATTTGTTCTACCCCATGTTGTGAGAATAAATAGTAGTTTAGTTTAGGTACATGGTAGGAAACAGGAGAAAAAAAGAGGAAGGACAAAGTGTGTAGAGTGAAGTGGTCAGAAGAGCTCTAGGGTATTTTGTAAACTCGATGAACCTCCTGTACATTGTTGAGTGTTCCTGTGAGTGTGTGTGTATGTGTGTGTGTTTGTGTCGACTGTCAGAGGTCCCAACATCATGAGGTAGAGACTCTGAAAATAGAGAAAAGAACAAGATGCATTCTTAGGCTGGAAGAGTAGCAGAGGAGGAATAATCTCACCGAGGAAAGGGGCGATCCTTCAGAATCACAGTGTCAGAGCTTCACAAAGTCACCCAATGAAGGAGACATGACAAAAAAAAGTGGGAGGAGTCTTGGGCAAGAAAACTAACAGTTAAAAAAAGTAGCAGTGACTCCTGGGAGTTGTAGTGGCAGAGCGTCAGGTGTCGACTCGTTCCGATGGAAACGTGTCTGTTGCCAGGCTGTCAGGTCCTGTCTTGTGTGGAGCAGCTTTGCTTCAGCACTTTCCCCCAAGGTAGGAGATCCAATCACAGTGGTACCGTTTCTCTCTCTTTTCCTCGTGCTTTGGCAGCTCCTGTCAAACGGCAGCCGTTGGAGGACGGGATGACTTTGAGATGCTTTCACCGGCTCAGGGAGAGACCGCATCCCTTTGCCCCCACCCTCTAGCAATGGAAACATTTAGAAAACTGCAGAGCTTCACAGAACATGACTCCAATCATTAAAGAGCTGCTGAAAACTGCAGTTTCTGGAACAGTATGCACATAGAGCACTTTAGGTCCTGTTTTTTAAAAAGTTTGGGTCATCCCAGGTGATAGGAGTTCTGCAAGTGTTTGCATGTCATTGGCTATGCCTAAATAGATTAAACCATCCCATCAGCAGGAGTAGTTCTGTGAAAGTTGTAGTCCGTGATTTTTTTGTGCTGTGCTAATCTCCTCTAAAATGACAAGTTACAGGTTGTACGTGAAAGGACCTTGAGTTAACTAAGCTAAAACCAAAAATAAATGCACATTCTGAATCGCTGATGCAGTCTGAAGTGGTTGCAAACGCCGACACCCTTACATACGACCCAGAAACACTTCCTGAACATTCCTTGGCCGCAGACTTTTTTATGCTAAACTCTTTGGCTAAGGAAAGCCATATAGGGTGTTGTGCCATATGCGAAGCTCCCGGAGTGGAAATATGTCACTCCCCTGTTGCCATGGCATCATCGGCAGAAGCAAGCTCTGGGTGAGCGACAGCAAGATATGGTGCTTTTTGCTGAAAGAAAATGGAAAGCTGTGCTACCTACCCAAGGTTTTAACCAGTCACTTGTTTGGGAGAGCTATGGTGATTGATGTCCCAGCAGTATTAATGTAGCGTCATGATTAAGTTGCTCTCCAGATTAGTGCACAGGTCATGTGCTTTGCCCTAAGGGTCAACCTGACGAGCGTGATGACTCATCGCTGATGACTAAAACCCTCCCTCTCGGGGGGATGCCAGGTCCAACTGTGCATTGCCATGTGGGCACCAGGATTTGATCCTCGGGGGGGGGGGGGGGCGGCACCAAGACATTGTCTAGCTGGATATGCCATCTGGGAAAGCCTTTAATTGCATATTTTTGAGCTGTAGCTTTGTTTTGGCAGTGGTTAACAGGCAACCTCACTCTTGAAACAGGACTGGGAAATGGCGTTTGAAAAAAAACCAGGTGGTTACTCTCTTGTACCAGGGTCAGAGCTCGCAGCTTCAGAGAGAAGATGCCAAAGGCACAGGCTTTGATTAATGGAGACAAAGCTCAGAGCAGCAAGGATCAGTCATCAGTGGAATCCAGATACTGAAACCCCCCCGATACCCTTTCACACAAACTTCGCCTGACCCAACCCCCCCCCCAAATTTTTTTTCCCCCACTCACTGCCTCACTGCCACCCTGTTTTTCTGTCCTCCCCCAAGATCTTTCTCTGCAAGACCTCCTTGTGTGGCTTGGCTGATTGTTTCTATCAGAAAATCTATCAGAAAATAAATTCACCAGCAGCCTCGGGGCATATTTTCAGGCTGAAATACATCCGTTTTTAGGTTTAATTTAGTTTGCACAGGGACTTTACTGGAAGATGTTCAGCTTCATTTCAAGTTTATTACTGTGAAAAGTGAAAAGTGAAAAAGACACAAGTAAATGCTCATCTGACACAGAATTTATGTACATTATGACACATTAATGTAATGTAATTTACTCACACATTAATGGTCATCTCCATCCACATCCCAGCAGTTGCCGCTCACTCTGTGGGACATGAATACATTTTTTACTAAATACTTCATCATTCCAGTTTGTCATGATGAATGACTCTGATGTACACACCTTTGTGTTGACATGTTGAAAGGTTGCACAAAAGGAAGTCCTGGGGATGAATGGAAGCATTTGGTACTGAAGGGTGATTTTCTATGGACCCCTGTGGCATTCATTTTGAGCCTGTCACTGTTTATGAAATTCTACTCTGCTCCTGCCAATTGCAGGAGGAAACACCCCTTGCAGTGGCTGGGTCCCTCAATTAAGCTGTTAAATTAAGCTTTAACAGTACTGACATTTGCCACCAGGGGGCAAAAAGGCAACAAATGCCATTGTGCCAACTGTTTCCTTTTTTGTTCTCTTATTTGGCAAAAAATCTAAACATAAATGGGTTGCTATTTTTCCCTCAAATATTCTTATTAAATTATGTGTTGGGGGTTGGCTTTCATCTGCATTTGGAAGTAGGATTGTTCCTCACCCTGACCTTCTCATTCTTGAGTGTTCCCACAGAACGGTGCAGATGATGCCTGTCCTCTGATCATAGCTCTGCCAGGCAGATGTGGGTGATTATGTGGTGTTTTTTAGGGAGAGCTTTCCCGGGACCACCACTCTCCTCCAGATCAGAGGGCCACATTTTGGGAGCATATCAGCTGCTATCTACAAGTGCTGATCGCTGTATCTCCAGGCCACGTTTAGGCAGAGAAGTTTTAAAAAAACTAAGACAGTGTCCCCCTTCAAGCTGACCACTCCCACCCCATGAGCAGACTCACCAAATAAATCACAAGAGGACTTTTGTTAACATCAACCACCATGAGGGAATTAAAATAAACTATTTTGAATATATTGTATTCGTGATATTGAAAATATTGTATTGGTGATATTGAAGGTATTGTATTGGTGATATTGAAAATATTGTATTGGTGATTTTGAAGGTACTGTATTGGTGATATTGAACGTACTGTATTGGTGATATTGAAGGTATTGTATTGGTGATATTGAAGGTATTGTATTGGTGATATTGAAGGTATTGTATTGGTGATATTGAAGGTATTGTATTGGTGATATTGAAGGTATTGTATTGGTGATATTGAAGGTATTGTATTGGTGATATTGAAGGTATTGTATTTGTGATATTGAAGGTATTGTATTGGTGATATTGAAGGTATTGTATTGGTGATAGTGAAGGTATTGTATTGGTGATATTGAAGGTATTGTATTGGTGATATTGACGGTATTGTATTGGTGATAGTGAAGGTATTGTATTGGTGATATTGAAGGTATTGTATTGGTGATATTGAAAATATTGTATTGGTGATATTGAAAATATTGTATTGGTGATTTTGAAGATACTGTATTGGTGATATTGAACGTACTGTATTGGTGATATTGAAGGTATTGTATTGGTGATATTGAAGGTATTGTATTGGTGATATTGAAGGTATTGTATTGGTGATATTGAAGGTATTGTATTGGTGATATTGAAGGTATTGCATTGGTGATATTGAAGGTATTGTATTTGTGATATTGAAGGTATTGTATTGGTGATAGTGAAGGTATTGTATTGGTGATATTGAAGGTATTGTATTGGTGATATTGAAGGTATTGTATTGGTGATATTGAAGGTATTGTATTGGTGATATTGAAGGTATTGTATTGGTGATAGTGAAGGTATTGTATTGGTGATATTGAAGGTATTGTATTGGTGATATTGAAGGTATTGTACTGGTGATATTGAAGGTATTGTATTGGTGATATTGAAGGTATTGTATTGGTGATATTGAAGGTATTGTATTGGTGATATTGAAGGCATTGTATTTGTGATATTGAATGTATTGTATTGGTGATATTGGAGGTATTGTATTGGTGATATTGAAGGTATTGTATTTGTGATATTGAAGGTATTGTATTGGTGATAGTGAAGGTATTGTATTGGTGATATTGAAGATATTGTATTGGTGATATTGAAGGTATTGTATTAGTGATATTGAAGGTATTGTATTGGTGATATTGAAGGTATTGTATTTGTGATATTGAAGGTATTGTATTGGTGATATTGAAGGTATTGTATTGGTGATATTGAAGGTATTGTATTTGTGATATTGAAGGTATTGTATTTGTGATATTGAAGGTATTGTATTGGTGATATTGAAGGTATTGTATTGGTGATATTGAAGGTATTGTATTGGTGATATTGAAGGTATTGTATTTGTGATATTGACGGTATTGTATTGCATAAGTGTCTTCAATGTCTGAAAGTCTCATTTGGTCAAGGAGAGTTGATACCCTTCAGAAAGTAGCAGGAGAGCAGGGATTCTCTGTCTTTCTTTCACAGACAAATGTAAGCTCCATGCTTTTGAGAATAAAGGTCTCTTGCCTTCCTTACCTCTTCCTTCGTGTGCATTTTGTGAATTTCCAACACAGATCTACTTAAATCATTGGGTTTGGTATGTTCAATGTGATTGTTTGTCATTACTTTTAGTTATTGTTGCTTGGCAGACTTATTACATAGGGTGTCTACTGAAAGTGAATCAGGTGAAATACTTAAGTCATGCCTAAGCCCACTTTCCTGAGTATTCATGGGGTCCGTTCTAATCACTTATTTTTACTCCTTGCATCCTTTCCTCACATCCTTTCCTTGCTGCTTAGCTCCGCCCAACAGAGGAAATGATGCAAGAATCAGATACAATGCTGGAGGAAATGAGGCAACATGCATTAGGCAAATGAAACGTCTTTGCTCAATCAAGCATCAGCATCATATTACACTCACGTGCTTAACGATATGCTTTTTACCTTATTTTTTCATGAATAAATGGTGCTTTTGTTAGTTATAAAAAATGAGTGTCATTATGGATTGGCGCTTTATAATAACTGGAAAGAAACGGTAAAATTGCATTTGTGTAGGGGTGTGCCTGCGACGTGGCAGATGTGAAGAGTGGTTAATTTATACACGTCGTGTGTTTCGAGAAAAGGCTTCCGCAAAAGCTACACTTGTGTTTCCTCACTGAAGCACCCTCCGTGAGCCAGTTCGTACCCACTCCTCGCACCTCCGAGGAGCATTTAGCAATTTGGAATGTCTTTAAAACATCAAACCTCTATCAATTTCCGGGTCATGCAAGGACCGAGAAGAAGAGGACAGATACAATAAGTGATTGGAATCCACCCATGGTCCCGAGTACCATCTCTTTACATTCCATTACTTGAAATTTCAGGAGAACAGAGCGAAAGTGAGAAGGACTTGCATTTGTTTGAAATAAAAAACTAGCTCTCACGAATCAGTCTGAAGACTTGCTCTCTATAGTAGAATTGTCAAGTTCAATTCAGATTTGATTTGATTACCTGTGCCCATTTCAGGGGTCACAATCCAACACTCCCATCTCTACCAAACACTAATGAATGAATAAATTGACCCATAAAGCCACTGATGTGAAGAGTCCCTGAAGAAGAGGCTGTGTGCTTACAGGGTGATAATGGTGGCAGACATGAACTGTGTCCTCTGGGTTTGGAGAGAGTCATTGATTTCCAGGCTGCTGAAGGCCTGTTCTTTCATCTGCTGCTGTCTCTTTCAGGCCCGAATTAATCCCGTGTTCCAAGATTTGTACAGGTTGCGTAACAATGCTATAACATTTTTGCTGATCTGAGGTCATTTGACAGCTGTTTGAGAAACTCTGGCATTGTCTAGAGGGAAACGCTACTATGTTGCCACAGCAATGGGAGCTATTGGATCATTGAAATAACACTGTTGTGCAACCTTGACAAATTATTTTAGTTTTGGAATGACACTGCCCCACATTACATTACATTACAGTTATTTGGCAGACGCTTTTATCCAAAGCGACGTACAATAAGTGCATATTGAAGGTCACAATCTACGAAGCAAATCCAACAAAGCACAACTTTCTCACAACATAGGAGCTATCGCTAGTAGTCAACAGAATACAGAATACAGTCGGCTATACATTCTAAGCTATGAAATAGCAAAACCAAATAGAAAATAAACAGAAAGAACATACTATATATTTGGCCTTATATATGTAGTTATTCAAGGTGGAGTCTGAAAAAGTGTGTTTTCAGACCACGACGGAAAACAGACAGCGTTTCAGCTGAGCACAATGGAGTGGGGAGTTCATTTCACCACTGGGAAGCTAGAGTGGAGAAGCTCTGCAGTCAGGACGAGCGAGTGCCGTTGACACGGAGGGAGGGAAGTGCAAGTCGCCCTGCATCTGCAGAGCGAAGTGGATGAGCAGGAGCGTAGTGCTGGATCAAGTCCTGTAGGTAGGAGGGGCCTGACCTTTTGGCTGCAGTGTAGGCCAGGGTCAGAACTTTGAACCTGATCCTGGCCACGACTGGAAGCCAGTGGAGTGACCTCAGCAGGGGGGTGACGTGTGTGAACTTCGGGAGGTTGAACACAAGCCGAGCAGCCGCGTTCTGGACCAGTTGAAGGGGCAGAATGGCGCAGGCTGGCAGGCTTGTGAAAAGGGAGTTGCAGTAGTCCAGGCATGAGGTGACCATGGTCTGGACAAGGAGCTGGGCAGAGTAGGTGGTCAAGTACGGCCGAATCTTCCTAATGTTGTACAGGAGGACCTGCAGGACCGTGCCGTTGCCCTGATGTGCTCTCTGAAGTCCAGCTGGTCGTCCAGGACCACCCCCAGGTTTCTTGCAGAGTGGGAGGCGGTCACCATAGTTCCGTCGACGGTGATGGACAGGACACAGTGTCTCAAGTTGAATCCCTGAGGTTCATAAGGGTTATAAGGTTATGCAGAGTTCCAGAATTCTGCAGTGATCTATCCTTTGTCCAGCAGGTATGGACAGCGTGGAAGAGAGGACTCTTGAATGGGGACTCTTTCTGTTCAAGATGAACCCTCTCTATATTAACTAGAAGTGAGACAGGAAGAAGAAAGTATACAGAACAGGGGGGGGACAGATAAAACACATTAGGTGATACAGGGTATATAGCCACAAAAAAGGTCTATAGCCGGATAGCACTGTCGCCTCACAGCAAGAAGGTACCGAGTTTGAATCCCGGCCGATTTCTGTGTGGAGTTTGCATGTTCTCCCTGTGTCCGTGTGGGTTTACTCCACGTACTCTGGTTTCCTCCCACAGTCCAAAGACATGCCAGTTAATTGCACATAGGTATGAATGTGTGAGTGAATAGTGTGTATGCCCTGTGATGGATTGGTGAACTGTCCATGGGGTATGCCCTGCCTCTCGCCCAATGCATGCTGGGATAGGCTCCAGCCCCCTCATGACCCTGGCCAAGAATAAGTGGGTTAGATAATGGATGGATGGAGAAGACTATCACACAGCGCCTTTCTTGCCGCCAGGTGTTTTGTGTGATCTGTATCAGTAGACTTTAACTATTTAATTAAGAGACACATTTTTTCATACAGACATAAAAGCTCCAGCATGTATTCCACGCAATGTGCTCCGATCACGATTGTTAGACAGCAGAGGAGCCCCTAGGGTTAACGGGTGAAGGAATATTGGCTGCTGCTCAAGCCTTGTTGCCATGGTAACCAGAGTGTACGTATCCCAGGTTGTCCGCGGCGACACCACAGCAAGGACGAGCACCACGTCAGCAAGAAAATGCAGAGAGAGTCTAGAGGAGATGAGGAATGCTCGATCCACCCCAAAAAAGACCTGTGATCTATGCTGACAAAAACAATTACAAGAGAGATTAGTATAAAACCTATTTGATAGCTGATATGTAGTCTTTTAAATATAGGTAGGAAAGGTTATACCTTTATATATTTAAAGCTTATATATGTATATGTTTGTGTGTGCATGCATTTGATGTTTAATGTTATCTTATCTTTGATTCATTACTATGGAGCATTGGCTTGATTAGTTTAAAGGTGAAGAGTGATTGATGTATTGCCAGGATCTTTAATGAGAGGATGTCATCCATAAAAACTCATTTCCATGTGTTCTCTGGACTGAGAAACAAGCTGTGCGACAACTTGCAGCTGCTTTTAATACAGAAGGCATTTTTCTACCCTCTGATAAAAACAGGCAAACCAGCACTTTGAGGACTGCAGTATGAGAAATATGTATGAATAAGGCTTTACTGTAAAGCTGAAAAAAACAAAAACCAGTCTGTCCACTTTGTACTGCTGAATGTTGCTTTTTTAACAGTGACAGAGATTTCCAGAGTGTGAAGCAGGGGCAGCACTCAAAGGTCACTCCATTGACCTTGCGCCAAGGACACACATTTCATCTTTTGCGTTTGATACCATGTAGTCAATTGCTAAATCTTTGCAGGAAACATATCACCTTGGGGGAAACAGGTTTAATCCCTTTGCGCAGATCCCCTAGTGGCCATGGCGCAGGCGCCAAGATTTTGCTGAACTCAAATTGTAATTTCTCCTGCAACCAAACTATGTGTGGAAACAACAAACTCCGTGTTTTGGCTTCATTAGTACACAATTTGTGACAACTCTGCCGAATACGGAGTTTCTAAGTGTCACTATGTCGCGTAGCTAGTCCAGTCCAAGCAACCCCCCACCCAGTCTCGCCTGCAGCTATACCTACCCATGCGTGAGACAGTGGACAATAGCGTCTTTGTGTGAGTTCATAAAAATATTTTTTTACCACCAAAAATTTGTATTCCGTCATAGCAACAGGTAAAGCCAACAATAGCTGGATCGTATGCCAAAACAGCCAGGAAAAGCTATCTCAACTGCAAAATAAATGTGAAATTCTCGTATAATTATACCACACCGTTCTACATAGAAATACACAGTACTTTTTAACGCTGTTATCTAAAACGTCGATGCATAATACCCCCCACACTCTGCAGACCGGTCTCTCATTCTGGTTTCACTGGCGGCTCTATAAGACATTTATAACCCTAGCAATGGTGTTTGCAATGTCTTATAGCTACATGTAATTAAACTAGTAGTTTAACTACATTTTGCAGTAGCTTGCTGATAGTTCAACTGCATTCATATTTGCATAATGATTCAAGTAGTTAAATTACTTTTTTTTGTTGCCATTTTTTTGTGTAGTTAACTACTGAAACTACAACTTGCAATTTTGTCCTTGTGATGGGTGATCCCAGATGGGATTATTTTGTTTAGGACAGGTTTAGGTCTCAGGGGTATTTCAGGAAGCTGTATTGTCAGTTTACCTGTGAAAAATATTTGGCTATAGTTTTTAATGTTTTTAATCTGAATCTGATTTTTGATATTTATTAACAAATGTTCAGAGAAGTTGCATGCTATTTTAGAAGTTACCTGGCTAACTGAGTAATCCTGCTTGGTGCAATACCCCCACCTGGACTAGTTTCTGGAAGGCAGGTGTCTGACTGATGGACATTGTATACAAAACAAAAGCTGACCTTGCACTTTCCCATGAATAGTGGTGTATTTTATTTTTTTGGTTTATGTATGACCTGTGAACAAGTGGGCACTTTTTGCAATAAACTCAATTGAGTGGCATTTTTTGCTGGCATGTGACTTTTTTGTATTATATTTTGTATAATTTCGTATCACATTGTCAATTTGATCAGTAGTTTGAACTACTTTTTCTAAGTAGCTTTAGTGAACCAAACTAGATTTCTCCCTAGGGTAGCTTTACTGTAGTTCAACTTCTTCCAGTGTGAAGTAATTGGTAGCTTGCAAAGCTATGCTTTCAAAGTAGCTTTCCCAACACTGTTCATTCTGTAGGGCAGTTCAGTTGGCAGTCATTTTGGAGAACACTGCTGTGAGAGACGGCTGGCTTATTGGTAAGAATTTATTATTCAAATTGCTGTTTACTGTGTCACAGTATAGATTCCTAACTACCTCTTACCATCACTAGGGGATATGAGATTTCAAACCACCTCTCACACATGCAGAACTCCAACAAAATGCTGAAATGAATAACATTTAATTTATTTCCAGGCTGCGAAAAAACCGTAGTGCTTGGCAGATGGAGGCAATGTGCTCATCTGATGCAGAAATGTAATGGATTTTAGTGGCGGATAATCAAACACAAAGGTAGGGGGATCAGAACAAGTCACTCACGCAGTGAGGACCAATAAAGGGAATAACAAAATAATAAATGCAAAAAAAAAAAAAACAGGAAACAAATTCCTTGTGGCTAAACAGCCAAACGAAAATCAACCCACTAAAATAGGGCGAACTCAAATAACAAGTGAAACACAAACTAAATCTCCCAAGCTCAATACTGGAGTCAAAACGGGAAACTTAGCAAAGAAAAAAACACCTTCGGCACACGAGTTCGGGCGGCCATATAATATATGGCATATAATTATGGCAATTCATGGGTGTTGATTTATGCTCATCGCAAATTAAGATGCATGTGCCTGTCATTTATGATAAATCGGAATGTATGAACATACGCACGGAATACAAACAAATCTGCCTGAATCCTATGAATCCTACGTAAATTTTTCAAACAAACTCGTTTTGTAAGTAAATGTAGTACGCATAATACACTGCCTGGCCAAAAAAAAAGTCGCACTCTATTTGTTGGACCACCTTTAGCTTTGATTACGGCATTGTTTCAACAACATTATGCAACGTCACAACTTTTATTTCTGTCCAGAGTTGCATTCATTTTTGGCTGAGATCTTGTATTGATGACGGGAGAGTCAAAGCACTCCGTAAAGTCTCCAGCACATCCCAAAGACTTTCAATGGGGTTAAGGTCAGGACTCTGGTGGCCAATTCATGTGTGAAAATGATTCCTCATGCTCCCTGAACCACTCTTTCACAATTTGAGCCCAATTAATTTTGGCATTGTCGTCCTGGAATATGCCCATTGTTGGTCATTCAGTACTTATATTTTATTGCTGCATAACGTTGCTGAGCCTAACCTGACCGATTGAAGCAACCTCAGAACATAACACTGCCTCCAGAGGCATGTACAGTGGGCACTATGCATGACGGGTACAATGGCAACTTTTTTTTTGGCCAGGCAGTGTATTTAGGAATGTTTCATGAATGAGGCCCATTGAGTTTTTGGTTTTGCTCAATTATATATGGACAGCAACATATTTTGGTCCATTTAAAAAGGTGAGTGATCTGGCAGCATACAATTAATAAAGTTCAGTTACTGACTGTGCACAGTTAGCTCCACCCATTACAGGATTTGCGAAGCCGGGGTGGATTCAGGGCCCAGTGGGTCAGGGCCTATGTGTGGATTCTGGTTACTTAGGGTTAGACACGGGTAAGGGTTAGTACACCTATCTGCTTTCTATAAATACTGCAATGAAGTTGCAGAATGTGTGTCTGGAAGTCTCTTAGGGAGGGTGCGGAAGGTAACAGGCCAGAAGAAACCTGAACAAGCCAGTGCACACTAAGCACTGATTCAGGATCAGCGGCAGTGTTATGACAGGCTGGTATGTCAGAGCAGCAGCATAGGATCAGAGATGTTGTGAAAATGAAGTCTTAATCTGTATAAACATGACCATTGCCTTAATTACACTGTCAGAGAGGAAGAGACTAATGGTGCTAGCACCGCTAACCGCTGCCAGTTCAGTTCATTTCAAGGAAGGTGGATTCGAAGATAATCACATGGTGTCCAGACCATAACATCTGTGCTGTATTTATGGCTTAAAGACATGCTGTCACACTGCGAGTCTGTCATATATCATACCGCTCAGTTTAGCAGGGACTTCTGGCCTGAAAACTGAATTAAGCTAATTTAACGATGCTAAAATGCCCTAAATGAAGGTGGGAGTGCTAAAGCCGAGTGTATGAGCATTTGAGTGTATATGTGTGCATATATGTGTATGTTTTTGAGTGTGTGTGTGTGTGTGTATTTTATTTGCGAGTAAGTAAATATGTGCATTTAAATGTGTATGGTTGTCATTTGTACCTCTCAAAATTATTCTTTAAAAATGTGACCACAACCTTAAGCTGCGACCACTTATTTGAGCCTGTACTTTGTCTCTCATCACAGGGCCTTTGGTCTGAACTTGTGTGGTCATGCCTCCGAGCAAGAAGACTGAAGTGTCCCGGGTCAGCGCGGTCAGTGGGCGGAGCCCGTTTGACCGAGTGGGGACCCCGCATGATACCACAGCCAAGGTAGACCCCGCAGCACCTGGCCCTCGGCCTGAGGATGAGGAGCTGACCAACCTCAACTGGCTCCACGAGAGCAGCAACCTGCTCAACAGTTTTGGCGACCAGGTCCTGCGGAGCGTCAGCCCGGTCATGGAGATTGACCACAGTGATGGTGTTCCAGCTTCACCCTCCCCGCCGCCGGCACCCTCCGACCCGAACTACGACCTCAAGCAGAACCCCAACTGCAAGCCACCCTACTCTTTCAGCTGCCTCATCTTCATGGCCATTGAGGACTCTCCCTCCAAGCGGCTGCCCGTCAAAGACATTTACAACTGGATCCTGCACCACTTCCCCTACTTTGCCAGTGCCCCTACTGGGTGGAAGAACTCTGTCAGACATAACCTGTCTCTCAATAAGTGTTTTAAGAAAGTCGATAAGGACCGAAGCCAGGTAAGCCCAAGTTCTATCTGTCCACTTGTTTCTCCCACAGATGTAGTAATTCCCATAACTGACAGTCAGCCTAGATCCTTCACTCTCATGGGAGATAAACATACAGTGGGGAAAATAAGTATTTCACCCTCTGATGATTTTGTGAGTTTACCCCCTTACAAAGAAATTAACGGTCTATAATTTTAATGATAGTTTCATTTTAACAATGAGAGACAGAATATCAAAAAAAAAAATCCCAGAAAATCACATTATATGAATTTTAAAAAATTATTTGTGTTTTATTGAGTAAAATAAGTATTTCACCCCCTAGCAAAACATGACTCAGTACTTGGTGGAGAAACCCTTGTTGGCAAGCACAGCGGTCAGATGTTTCTTGTAGTTGGTCACCAAGTTTGCGTGGATCCCAGGAGGGATTTTGGCCCACTCCTCTTTGCAGATCCTCTCCAAATCCTTAAGGTTTGGAGGTTGTCGCTTGGCAACTCGAAGCTTCAGCTCCCTCCACAAATTTTCTATGGGATTAAGATCCGGAGACTGACTAGGCCACTCCATGACCTTAATGTGCTTCTTATTGAGCCACTCCTTTGTTGCCTTAGCCGTATGTTTTGGGTCATTGTCATGCTGGAACACCCATCCACGACCCATTTTCAGTGTCCTGGCTGAGGGAAGGAGGTTCTCACCCAAGATTTCACGGTACATGGCCCCGTTCATCCTCCCCTCGATGCGGTGAAGTCGTCCTGTCCCCTTAGCAGAGAAACAGCCCCAAAGCATAATGTTTCCACCGCCATGCTTGATGGTGGGGATGGTGTTCTTGGGGTCAAAGTCAAAGTCAAACCTCCTCCAACCACAGCGAGTCGGGTTGATGCCAAAGAGCTCGATTTTGGTCTCATCTGACCACAGCACTTTCTCCCAAGCCTCCTCTGAATCATCCAGGTGCTCATTGGCAAACTTCAGACGGGCCTGTACATGTGCCTTCTTGAGCAGGGGGACCTTGCGGGCGCTACAGGATTTCAATCCATTACGGCGTAGTGTGTTACCAATGGTCATCTTAGTGACTGTGGTCCCAGCTGCCTTGAGATCATTAACAAGCTCCTCCCGTGTAGTTCTGGGTTGTTCCCTCACCTTTCTCATGATCAACGTCACCCCACGAGGTGAGATCTTGCGTGGACCCCCAGACCGAGGGAGATTTATGGTCAATTCGTGTTTCTTCCATTTTCGAATAATCGCACCAACAGTATTCTCCTTCTCACCAAGCTGTTTGCCAATGGTCTTGTAGCCCATTCCAGTCTTGTGCAGGTCTACAATTTTGTCCCTGATGTCCTTAGACAACTCTTTGGTCTTGCCCATGGTGGAGAGGTTGGAATCTGATTGATTGATTGATTCTGTGGACAGGTGTCTTTTATACAGGTAACGAGTTGAGATTAGGAGTACTTTCTTAAAGTAAGAGGACTAATCTGTGGGCCTCATGGTCACATAACCGGTTTGTGGGAGCCAGAATACTTGCTGGTTGGTAGGGGGTGAAATACTTATTTTACTCAATAAAACACAAATAATTTTTTTAAATTCATATAATGTGATTTTCTGGGATTTTGATTTTGATATTCTGTCTCTCACTGTTAAAATGAACCTACCATTAAAATTATAGACCGTTGATTTCTTTGTAAGTGGGTAAACTCACAAAATCAGCAGGGGGTGAAATACTTATTTTCCCCACTGTATGTAGCCTAGTGGGAAAAGCTGTATTCAAATAGCTATTAATATATTTCACTTTGTGACTGCAATCCCCGGTTTGTCCACTTGATGCCGCTGTCGCTATTACAGACCTGTTGATTGCGCAAGGTGTTATGGGATTGCGAATGCGCAGTGAGTCATTTCCAAGCATGCAATTAATCTGATGAGCTGTGAGGGCTATCGTGGATGCAAAGCTACAATAACTGGATGGTCGAATCTGCGCAAAGCTAATGCTAGCTGCACGACTGCTGCTCAACCATGTTGTAAGAGGAAGAGAACATTAGTCTGAAGTTGTTGAGTGAATGTAGATTCGAGTTTCTGTTCCACGTGGGTGTATATAACAGTGTCTGCCACTACCATTTTCTATATGACTGTCTATAGCTTAGCTATAGTTTTGCATAGGCTGTATTTCTATAGCCTAGTTAGTGTCTATAAGATATATGGTGTACTTATCGATGTACAGTACCTATTGTACATGCACTTGATTGAAGATTATTTTTCGAGAGATTACTGTGATTCCGCCTCGCGGTGATTTACTTTACTTTTCTAAATTGAACTATTCAGAATAAACAACCCCAAAAGATAAGTTCTGTGTCCTGGGCTGTCTATTTTGCCAGGCTACATATATACAATATTTACAATGACACACACAACCGATAACTGGGACTTTGAGTGTTGCCAAACCAAATAGGCTAGCTATAACACAAAGTAGAAGGCTACCTAGCTATGCTAATCCAAACAAAAGCCTAACTACCTACTCTAACCAAAACCTGAATACAAGAGTTGGGAACCACTCCTATCCTAGTGTGTCCATACACAGATACAGAATCCTACATGTAGAGAGGCCTCTATCTTACCTATCCCAACGCCTCAGCGTAACCAACAGTGGGACAACAGCGGGGTAAGACAAGGTTTAATGGAAAATCTACAAACACACAAATAGGATTAAACAAGATTGAAAATGAAAGAATAACACTAGAAAACCGTAAGCAGAACAACACAGTATAGAATGGTATGTAACACGCTGGGGATGCCACGTTGGGTCGCCCTCAGATTAGTGCAAGGTGGATAGTGATGCTTCAGGAATGACGATTGATGGGACTGACTGGGCGAATGGCAGGAAACTGAGGAGAGAGAAAGAGTGAGAGTGAGAGAGTGCAAAACACACACGGAGATGTAACACTTGTGCTTCACATACTTTATCTGTCAAATGTTCAAAAATAGTTTCCCTTGTTTGGCCCTTTTAACCTGATCTGTGAAATCCTGAACAGAAATTTGAGGATATCAGTCAGCCTGTGCATGAGAGCCACAAGCCTGGACTGGTGATAAACATTGCCCTTGAACACCGCAAAAGTGCTTCATCCATGGAAAATGACAGTAAACAAGCAGAATCTTGGTAGCTCTCTCTGTTGAAGTGCATTATGATGTTAGCCATTCAGAGCAAATGGCGGAATCAATTTGACGGCCTTCCTCCTACCCATTCTCTGTCTCTGTCTCTACAGCCCAGCCTTCTCTTTCTGGTTTTTGACAAAAGGAATAGTCTTTTTGTTAATAATTTATATCACATCATATTTCCATCAATTTAACAAGCTGGAAATGATGGTGATGAATAGTCAGTTTCTGCAGGTTATATGTTGCTAATTGCAGTGACTTACATTACATTACATTACATGACAGTTATTTGGCAGACGCTTTTATCTAAAGCGACATACAATAAGTGCATATTGAAGGTCATTGACACAACTACAAAGCAAATCTGACAAAGCACAACTTTCTCGCAACGTAGGAGCTATCCCTAGTAATGAACATAGAATACAGTCGGCTATACATTTGGCTATAAAATATCAAAAAACACAAATAGAAAATACAAAATAAACAGGAAGTCATTACTATATAATTGGCCCTATATAGGTCGTTTAAGGGGGCATGTGCATACCCCACACATATGCCTGTTTGTGAGCTGTGTACATTTGGCACACTGAATATGCCTGCATGTTTCTGAGCTGTGTACATTTGGCACACTGAATATGCCTGCATGTTTCTGAGCTGTGTACATTTGGCACACTGAATATGCCTGCATGTTTCTGAGCTGTGTACATTTGGCACACTGAATATGCCTGCATGTTTCTGAGCTGTGTACATTTGGCACATTGAATATGCCTGCATGTTTCTGAGCTGTGTACATTTGGCACACTGAATATGCCTGCATGTTTCTGAGCTGTGTACATTTGGCACACTGAATATGCCTGCATGTTTGTGAGCTGTGTGTGCATTGTGCTGTGGGCGAGTCATTAGTCTCTACTGCATGGCTGACAATCAAAATTCCAACAGTCCAGCTTGATGGACCACACACGCACACGCACACGCACACACACACACACATGCACACACACACATACATAAACAAACACAAACATTATACTACAGAAATACTGCTGTATGGAGTTGTGAATATATTCAAGTCAAACATGACTTGAAAGTAGAAATTTAAGAAGGCATTGGAGGAAACTATGTTGTACTGACAAGAAATATGACCAGACCAGAACCAACCCACGGCTGCAGCAGGGAGCGGCGAAGCAGAACCTGTGCAGCCTTTGCACTCTTGATAACGTTTGTAGATGACAGTGGCCAGTGCACTTAATGCAGCTGGACAGATCAGTGACCTTCCCAGGGCACTTGGAACAATGACATGAACCACAGCCTCTGACTCACAGATCCGATTGCGTGTTGAGGCTTCAATTTGACTTCTGTGTGTGTGTGTGTGTGTGTGCCCTGCAAAAAACAAAAAAACAAGTCAATCTTAGTATTTTAGTCTTTGTATTGGGAGACTTAATATTGTATTTCTATTATTTTTTGCTAAATAGAACAAAAAGATTGCCAATGTGCTGTGACAATTTCAGTCATTTGCCAATGTGGGAAGACAATTTCACTCGTCAAGCAAAACAAGGTAATATTTTCTACTTGAGAGAAAAACAAGCATGTTAGCATGTGATAAGCTGCGACCATATGCCAAAGTATCTGTTTGTGCGGGTATTGTCTATTGCAGAAATATTGGACAGACCGACCTAATTACCGACAGAGTGACTTCTACTAGCTGCTGGTCACAGCTAAAAATGACTCCAGTAAAAGCAACCCCCATTCAAATGTCAGTTGAGTGAAAATACAAAAGTATCTGATTTTAAATGTAAACATTTACTGGTTTAAGAATTTACAACCTTAACGTTTGCCCCAGCACCCAGGGCAAATGGAAACGCTTGCTAACACTTAGGGCTGAAACATACCTCACACAAATACGCAAACATGGATGCTTCGCGCTACACAAACATTTTTTCTTTTAAAAATGACATTTGTGAAAGACAAACCAGAGGAAAGCACAGATCGAACAAGAAAGTTGTTTACTGTTGTTGCCTTCTATAGCATCTCTCACTGCAATGCTCTGGTTTGTCTTTCCCAAATGTTAGAAAAAAAGAAAAAAACTGTGTAGCTGGAAGCGTCCACGTTTGCGTATTTCCGTGAGGTATGTTCTGGCCCTACCGGCCATATTTAACGTTAACGCTAGATAGTTAAAAGCATAGATATAGAACCATAGATGTGACATATGTCATAGTTAGAGGCACAATTTTTGAGACCATACCCAGGTAAGATGGTGGCCAATAACCATGGTTTTATATGAGCCAATCATCAGCTATCTGGCTTCTGAAACCCGATTATGACATCACAGTCGGTTAGAAAGTACTGACACTTTTGCCATAGGTTCCTATTATAGCAGTACCCAGGTAAGATGACTGCCAAATCAGAATTCCAAATTACTATTACATTATATGATATGTCATATCTATGGTTCTATATCTATGGTTAAAAGTAACATGGAAACGCGTGCTAAAATTAACAGATAACGTTAGCTATAACGTAGTCAGTTTACCGGATAGCTACCGTTAGCTAACTCAAAATACCAACGTTATCATTTGATCAGTAACTTCAATTTAACAAATAATTTCTGCAATGTGATGTTACGTAAAGGCCAGTTCAGACCAAAGATTTCCAATGCAACGAAACCATTTTAGAATGTTGCACAGAGGAATTGCAGTCTCAGAACCAGTGACCTACCCTGCTAGGTTAGTTTTCTTTTCTTTTTTCAAGCAAATCAGTGCACAGTCTTTCCCCAGAAGTGATACTGTCTCTGTAATTCATATTTCGTCTCTGAATCAACGATGACACCAGCTGTTCACAATTGCTACTTTCATATACGTGAGATGAATATCGCAACCAGAAGTAACTTCGCTAACTCAAAAACACTGATGCGCTGCATCTGTTACTCTGGGTAACCTGGATCACACGCTGCACACGTCATTCTGGGTAACCCGGCAGCAGGGAAAATTCGGACAAACAGACTGAAAGAGCGACCACAGAGTGACTTATACTAGCTGCTGGTCGCAGCTAAAAAATAGATTTTAAGTCTCATTAAAAGACTCTCAATTAAAAGACTCTTATTTTCAGGTACTATTACAAGCGATACTATAACCTCTCTGCATTTGAACTGATCTCTATGAGAATTGGGGGGTAAGACTAGATTCAGCTGTAAATTACGCTGGTACAGTATGGAACACATGACTGGTGAAATGGCTGTACGTCATCAAGGGTCTAAGGCAGCGGTGTCAAACTCATTCCATCGAGGGCCGAGTGTATGCAGGTTTTTGTTTTAACCATGCTCTACACCAGCTGATTCCACTAATTAGTGCACCTCCTTGGTTGAAGAGCTGAGCTAATTCGTGAAATCAGCTGGTGTAGGGCACAGTTGGAACAAAAACCTGCATACACTCGGCCCTCAATGGAATGAGTTTGACATCCCTGGTCTAAGGTATCAAACGAGCCCCAAACCATCACTCTGCGGCAAGATATGGAGTAGATCGAAAATTTGAGAGGACAGTGGGGTCAAGGTTTGGTTTTTTGAGGAGGGGGGTGACAGCTGCAGTTTTCAAAGCGGAGGAAACTTTTCCAGAGGTGAGGGAGGTGTTGATTAGGCAGAGGACAGGGAGACAGGGCTTAAGCAGAGCAGAGGGAATGGGGTCCAAAGCACATGTGGCTGGTTTCATTTGTGAAGTCAGGTCAGTGATGTCATTCAGGGTTACCTCTGAGAAAGCTAGAGTATGTGGGTGGGGCAGGAAGGGGGGGCTGGCTGGATGGGAGGGCGGAGCATTGGAGGAGCTGATGTCATCAATTTTTTAATTACATTTCTTTAAAATCAGTGGGTATGGAGGAAACGGGCAGGTTTGAGAACACGCTTTACGATAGAGAAAAGTAGTCTTGAATTTCTTGTCTGATTATTAATCTTAGTGGAGTAAAACGTGGGCCTTGCCTGATTAAGGGCAGCAGAGTAGCCCTTCTGATGTTCTCTGAAGCCTGACTGTGAACAGTGAGGTTTGACTTTCTAGCCAGGCGCTCAAGCTGATGTCCATTCCTCTTCACTAATAGCGTTTGTAATATTTGCCCTGAATGTAAATCTCATATTTCAATTATTGAAAGGGTGTAAACGTGATCTCCAATGTCAACCAACATGGATCCGGTTATTAAATTTTTGTTCATCTTTGCCAAGAGAAGCTGAAGAGAACTGTTTCTATGTCTTATCCAGCAGTGAATGCAGCAACGTCAAATAAATCTTCTTTTAACAGTACTCAACATTGCCCGGCCTTAGCACGCTCTATGTTGAATGTACTGTTCTTCTTCTGGTTTCAGAGAGTGAAAGAGCATTGTGCTGTTAATCACTGAGGATCTGCTACCAGCTGTCAAATGCCGTTCCTGTCCATACTTGCACAGTACTAAGCTCATTGGACTACCTGTCCATACTAAGCTCATTTGCATAGGAACAAGAGTCAACTTCGGTAGTCGCTACCTGTTTCAAACAGGACTCGTTACTACTAGTTGTCGCACTCGTTCATAACCGTATTAAGAGTGAACTTGACTGTATTAAGCACTAAAATGAGAAGCGATTAATATGTACGGGGCCTTGGATCACAATTTTCTTTCATATATCCCGCTCACAGCTGCGACTTTTTAACCAGAATGTTCAAGTGTAATTCATACCTTTATAACGGTCATACTGGGCTCACCCACTGCTGTGATAAGGAGAGTAAAGAACTCTGTGCTTTGCTGAACTGATCGTTCCCTGATTAGCAGGCAACCTGCAAGAGAATGGCTTCACTTGTTATTGGCTACCTGGGTAATCACTCATTTTAATGAGCAAGCAGATCTAATTTATTAAAGGGGAGGGGGGTCCTCCATTTTCTCCTCATGTTCGAAAAGAAGATGACAGTGATTTTAATCATGTCTGAGTGTGTAATGGGTATAATAATGAGTCAGACGCTCACTTCACCACTTTATTGTCGATGTGTGATGCTGTTTCTTACCCCACCTTGCTGACCTGCAAACTCTGCAGGCTATCTAGGTGCTGTAACCATTTTTCACAAACAAACATGTAAAGTTAACAAAAGTCCCATCAGATGTAAAAGTAAAGTCAAAAGCAGGGGTGTCCAATCTTATTCGAAAAGGGTCGGTATTGATGCAGGTTTTTGTTTTAGCCCAGGGGGAAAAAGGCAAAGTAAGGAATGTGAGATACTGGCAGCCAACCACTACTGCCCTATCCATGTATCCATGTTTCCCAAGGTTGACAGACAAGTTGACTGTGGGTCTTCACCGAGCAGTATGTTAATATTGTATTGTAAACTTATTTGATCATCTAAACTTTTAACCTGGGACCCAAGATAGAAGTTGGACCTGTCTTCTCATAACTACCGCAAAAGAGAGTTAATAATAAACATGGCACCAGGCACTGCTACTGTGAGCTACATTTCGGAAGAGGCATCCCTGCCTACATCCGGCCCTGCGTGGCACTAATGTTAGCTCATAAAAGTATCTGCCAAAATAATGGAAACGCTAAAAAGGATACAGCCCTCTATCAGTATCATCTCATTCGCCTGTCCTGACACAGAAGCCATGTAAGAAAGGGTTTTTAGCTGTTCTGGGGGTGAACATTTGACTGCCCTCATAATAAAATGTATGCCTTTAGATTAGGCAGCTTTTGTAAAATTGATAGTGTGAGGGGAAAAAATTTGCAAAGTAAGAAATGTGAGATACTGGAGTTTCTTGTTTAATGACAGCCTGCTGACATTGTGGTAGGGGGGCGGGGGGGGGGGGGGGGGGGGGAGGCGGTGCTCATTATGGTCCGTATTTCAGTGCACACACAGAGAGATTAAGTGTATCATCTGAGAGGATGGAGTTCTCTCAGCTCTTAGTAAAGATGAAAAATCCTCCTGCCAATGCTATCAGACAGACCGTAAACATGCCCCCCCCACCCAACCCCACCATGCCTAGTCTGTTGCCTAGGAGACAAGGTAATTCAATTCCCTCATCAAGAAGTAATTATTTTTAACAAAACCACTTGTGCCACAATTATTGGCACCCCTGCATTTAATACTTTGTACAACCTCCCTCTGCCAATAAAACAGCACTGAGTATTCTCCCGTAACATATAATAAGGTTGGAGAATACAGAGCAAGATATTAGACCATTCCTTCTTACAGAATCTCTCCCGATGTTATGACCGGTGGAAATAGGGACCCAGTAGCAGGCAGGAGTACAAAAAACTGAAGTTTAATGTCAGGTAGAAGTACAAAAATCTAAATCCAAAGAAGAGTACAAAAACAGGCAGAGGTCAAAAACGGGAAGGCACGGCAGAGGTACAAAATCCGGGTCCAGAAATCAGGGTTGCGAGAACACGGGCAGAAGTTAAAAAAAACGGGAAATCAATAAGGCACGAAAAGAAACCAAAAAATAACGAACAAAGAAACAAACACAGAAAACTAACAGAACTCGAAAAAACAACTACACAAGCTAGTCATTAGTAGATTAGTAGACCCTAATTCTAAGATGTTAGTGGTTGTTAGTTAATTAGTATTATTTACAATTAAATAATTTAGTAAGAAGGAAGGAATGAGAGAGGAAATACAAAAAAAAACGAAATCCGAACAAATGTGACGAAGACAGGGAGTGACAGAAATTCAAAACACAGGACAGTGAAACCACAAATAATCAGAAACATACATACATGAATGAAAATGAAAATACAAAACAGACACTCAGAACTCAGAACATAACACCCGATCCTAGGTCCTCTCTTGTGCACTCTTCTCTTCAGCTCAGCCCACATGTTTTCAATGGGGTTTAGGTCATGGGACTGAAATGGCCATGGCAGAAGCTTGATTTTGTGTTTAGTTAACCATTTTTGTGTTGATTTGGACGTATGTTTTGGATCATTGTTCCACTGGAAGATCCAACGACGACCCAGTTTTAGTTTCCTGGCAGAAGCAGCCAGATTCAGATAAAAAATTTCCTGGTATTGTCATGGATCTTGCCTCCCTTATCTCCACGTTCTCGTTATTCTTTTTTGTCGTTTACCGGTAATCTATCGGATTTTCCGGTAAAAGGTTATAGGAGGTTGTACTGCTATCGTCCGCTTTGCTCCTACACGGGAGTTGTTAGCAGTACGAATTTAGAAAAAAGAAACTAAGTAATCTTTTTCCGCTCTTGTCTCAGAGCTTAGGGTTTTATTTCCTTTGTTCTTCTATGAGCGCTCTAACTGCTCTGGTCCCAGTTAAAGGGATCTTAATAGTTTTATTTTCTTTGTTCGTTCGCTCCACAAACGTTGTTAGATAAGCGTGTCCGCTTATTTCCTTTGTTCTTCTACGAGCAGGGTCACTTAAAGGAACAGTGTCCCAAACTGTCAGGTAAAAGAGGGTCCTTGCTAGAGGAATCGAGTTGCCTTGGGGGACTGCAGTTCAATTACCCTCGGACCCTTCTGCCAGGCAATTTACGCTGGAACAATTGCCAGTTCTATGGCAACGCTTTTATTGACTCTGGGGCAGTTGAGTGCCTTATCGATGCCGATTGGGCCAAGTCCCACAAAATTCCCACCCACCCTCTGCCTCATCCTCGCCTTGTTACGGCTCTGGACGGCCGCCCGTTAGGCACAGGCACCATTTCCCGCGTTACCTCCGCCATATGCATGAGCATTCCGTATCAGGATCATACGGAGGAGATTCAGTTTTTTGTAATTGAGTCGCCAGCTTATCCGCTGGTCTTGGGTCATTCTTGGCTTGCCCACCATAATCCTCATATTAATTGGGGGGGGCCCAGTCCTGTTATCCATCAGTGGGGTTCCCAGTGTAAATTTCACTGTTCTTCCGCCAGTCCGTTGCCGTCGGGAGGAGGGGTTCAGGAGTATTCCGAACCTATCAGTACTACTGATGTCATAGTTGCCCCGGTTATATGGGAGGTTGAGACAGCAGTGCAGAGAGCCTTGCGCTCGGACCCAGGCTCAGGTTGGGCACCAGCCCACTGTCTTTTCGTGCCTCCTCATCTTAGGTCTAGGGTTCTCCAATGGGCCCACACCTCCCAACTTACCAGTCACCCCAGTGTTCAGCATACTAGGGACTTTTTGTCCCGACGTTTCTGGTGGCCTCGTCTGGAGAGGGACGTACGCTCGTTTGTCGCGGCTTGTCCGGTTTGCGCACGCATCAAGGTCTCTCACCTTCCTCCCTCGGCTAGACGGCCGCGCTCCATGCGCATCTTTTTTGTCGTTTACCGGTAATCTATCGGATTCTTAATAGTTTTATTTTCTTTGTTCGTTCGCTCCACAAACGGAGTTAGATAAGCGTGTCTGCTTATTTCGGTTGTTTTGCTCGCATATCGAGTTCCTCGCCTTTTTTGTGAGGTTATTTGTGTTCTCATTATTCTCCCTCTCCACTACGGATTATTGTCCGTTTCAGTGGTGTTCATTGAACACTTAAAAATTCCGTATCTGTCGCACCTGGACCTCCAATATTTCCTCTGTGTCTCTGGCACAGAGAACCCCTACAGAACATGGAAGCCAAAGTGGAGGGGCCAGCGATAGATCCCATTCTTCACAGGGTCCTAGTCACGCAGGAGGCAGCCCTTGTTGCTCAGGGAGAAAGTATTCGAGCTCTGCTGGTTTCTCAACAAACTCTGCATGAACAGATACGCCTTCAGGCGGTCGCTCTGCAGGATCTAGCAGAGAATCTCCGAACTCACCCTCGCATGACCGACCCACCTTCAGTTGCACAAGCACCCACACATCCCATTCCTCCCCCACCTCCACCTGGTGCTAGAGAACCTAAGCTTCAGCTTCCGCTGCGGTATAGTGGGGAGTCAAGAAAGTGTCAGGGGTTTTTAACTCAGTGCCTAATTTTTTTTTAAATACAGCCTTCTCGCTTCCATTCGCAAGAGTCCCAGGTAGCATTTATTCTTTCACTCCTAACCGGGAATGCGCTCGCATGGGCGGACCCACTTATCAGGGCTAATTCGCCTATCATGGATAATACAGATGGGCTTGTGGCGGAGATGGTGTCAGTTTTTGATCAGGACGTTTTTGGCACGGAGGCCGCTATGCGTTTGACCCGTCTTCGTCAGGGCTCTGACACCGTGGCCGCGTTTGCTATCGCGTTTCGTGCTCTGGCGGGGGTGACAGGATGGGCCGATGAGCCTCTTAGTGCACTGTTTATGAATGCCCTGTCGGAGGCAGTAAAGGACGCTCTCGCGGGTCTCGAACCACCCGCTACGTTCGGGGCTCTGGTGTCCACCGCCATTCGGGTAGACAACCGCTTTAGAGAGAGAGAGAAAGAGAGGGGTTCTAAAGGGTTTAGATATCGCCCAGCTAATTACATTTCTTCCGCCACGCCAGCGCTATCTCAAAACCCTTCACTATCTCATATTGAGCAGGAGGAACCCATGCAGGTCGATGGGTCCTCCATGCGCGTTACAGGGGACGCTAAGTCCCGTGAATTGCGGTGTAGTTACTGTAAGGGGTGGGGTCACTTAAAGGAACAGTGTCCCAAGCTGTCAGGTAAAAGAGGGTCCTCGCTAGAGGAATCGAGTTGCCTTGGGGGACTGCAGTTCAATTACCCTCGGACCCTTCTGCCAGGCAATTTACGCTGGAACAATTGCCAGTTCTATGGCAAAGCTTTTATTGACTCTGGGGCAGTTGAGTGCCTTATCGATGCCGATTGGGCCAAGTCCCACAAAATTCCCACCCACCCTCTGCCTCATCCTCGCCTTGTTATGGCTCTGGACGGCCGCCCGTTAGGCACAGGCACCATTTACCGCGTTACCTCCGCCATATGCATGAGCGTTCCGTATCAGGATCATACGGAGGAGATTCAGTTTTTTGTAATTGAGTCGCCAGCTTATCCGCTGGTCTTGGGTCATTCTTGGCTTGCCCACCATAATCCTCATATTAATTGGGGGGGCCCGGTCCTGTTATCCATCAGTGGGGTTCCCAGTGTAAATTTCACTGTTCTTCCGCCAGTCCGTTGCCGTCGGGAGGAGGGGTTCAGGAGTATTCCGAACCTATCAGTACTACTGATGTCATAGTTGCCCCGGTTATATGGGAGGTTGAGACAGCAGTGCAGAGAGCCTTGCGCTCTGACCCAGGCTCAGGTTGGGCACCAGCCCACTGTCTTTTCGTGCCTCCTCATCTTAGGTCTAGGGTTCTCCAATGGGCCCACACCTCCCAACTTACCAGTCACCCCAGTGTTCAGCATACTAGGGACTTTTTGTCCCGACGTTTCTGGTGGCCTAGTCTGGAGAGGGACGTACGCTCGTTTGTCGCGGCTTGTCCGGTTTGCGCACGCATCAAGGTCTCTCACCTTCCTCCCTCGGCTAGACGGCCGCGCTCCATGCGCATCTTTTTTGTCGTTTACCGGTAATCTATCGGATTTTCCTGTGTTCCACTACGGGTTTTGCTTTCGCCTCATCATTAGTGAGTTCACCTGTCATTTATTTCCGCTCACTATTTATACCCCGCTTCCTGCATCTCTCGTTGCTTCCATGTTATTTCGTAACACTCGAGCCGGTAAAAGGTTATAGGAGGTTGTACTGCTATCGTCCGCTTTGCTCCTACACGGGAGTTGTTAGCAGTACGAATTTAGAAAAAAGAAACTAAGTAATCTTTTTCCGCTCTTGTCTCAGAGCTTAGGGTTTTATTTCCTTTGTTCTTCTACGAGCGCTCTAACTGCTCTGATCCCAGTTAAAGGGATCTTAATAGTTTTATTTTCTTTGTTCGTTCGCTCCACAAACGGAGTTAGATAAGCGTGTCCGCTTATTTCCTTTGTTCTTCGACGAGCGCTCTAACTGCTCTGGTCCCAGTTAAAGGGATCTTAATAGTTTTATTTGTCTTTGTTCGTTCGCTCCACAAACGGAGTTAGATAAGCGTGTCTGCTTATTTTGGTTTTGTTTTGCTCGCATATCGAGTTCCTCGCCTATTTCGTGAGGTTATTTGTGTTCTCATTATTCTCCCTCTCCACTAAGGATTATTGTCCGTTTCAGTGGTGTTCGTTGAACACTTAAAGATTTCGTATCTGTCGCACCTGGACCTCCAATATTTCCTCTGTGTCTCTGGCACAGAGAACCCCTACAAGTATTTCATGGAGTTCATGATGCCATGTACTCTAACAAGGTTCCCAGGGCCTTTGGAGGAAAAAGAGCCTCACAACATCACAGAATCTCCATCATACTTAACAGTGGGGATTGGGTTATTTTCGGTATCGCCATCCTTCTTTTTACGCCAAACCCTCCTTGAGTGTTAGTTGCCGAAAAGCTAAATTTTCGTTTCATCTGACCATAAAACACGGTTCCCGTCAAAGTTCCAGGAGCTTATGTTTGTGGTGAAATGATAGGAAATGCTTTTTTCTGGCATGCCTTTCATATAATTTGTTGCCGTGGAGGTGACGTCTAATGGTTGTTTTGGAGACTTGATGACCCCAAGATGCTACTTTCCTCTGTAATTTTCCAACAGTGATCATTGGGGAATTTTTTGCTTCTCTTACCATCCTTCTCACGTCATGGTCCGTGGTTTATTTTTTCTTTTTCACTGCGGTTCTCGTCCTTTCTCTCCGGTTCGGAATCTATCCGTTTTTTTTCCATGTTCTCTCTGAGACAGTCTCCGTTGTTGTTTCATTTTTATTTCACCTTCTTACTGGCCGTTTTAGTGTTACGTGCCGAAGGTGTTTCTTTTCTATTGTTTCCTCGTTTAAACTCTAGTATTGAGCTCGGGAGACTTTGTTTTGTGCTCTCACTCGTGTTTTCGAGTTCGTCCTATTTTTCTGGGGTGATTTAGCTGTTTTGCTACTAGGATTATTTATTTTTCTGTTCTACCCATGAGCAGTTTAAGCTCCCTTAGTGGTCCTCACCTTTGTGGCTGACTTGTTCTGATCCCCCTTCCCATCGCATTTGATTCACCGCTACTGAAACCATTACACCTCACTGTGCGTGGGGGCAAAATAAACTTGGGTCCTCTTCCAGGCAAGTTTGTAACAGTTCCAGTTGCTTTGAACTTTTTAAGTATTTCTCTAATGGTAGATATGGGTATTTTCAGGTGAGTTGCTATTTTTTTATAGCCATTCCCTGACTTGTGAAGCTCAACACACTTTTCCTTCATTTGATTTGTGTGTTCTCTTATCTTTCCCATGTTAATGTATGAATAAGGAAATATGGCCTCTGTGTCACCTCATATTTATACCCCAGTGAAACAGAAAGTCATGGATTACTGCTTGAAAGTTCCTAAACACTCTGATTTTAAAAAGTAAAATATAAATGGAAAAAATGCTTCAGTTACATTTTGTTCATAATAATTTCTAGGGGTCCCAATAATTGTGGCACACGTGGTTTGTTAAAAATAATTATTTCTTGATGAGGGATTTTTTTTTCTCAGAATACATTTTTAAAGGTTGGATTTTTTTCTTTTTTTCAGTGTGAGATTAAGCTAATTCACCAAAAGGTGAATTTTTTATACATTTTTTTTTTTTTACAAAAATTGTGGAGGGCACTGTACATACGTATATTTTGCATGCGTGCACAGGCACTCACAAACTCAAGCAGCTATGCACACATCTGCACGCACACTTGCACGTACACACACATACATTCCTGCATTTCTCAAACACATTTAAACATGTCTTGAATGGGATTTTGTGACTGGGTTGGACAGTCCAATTACAGTGGGTGAGTACAGAATTTCACGGCATGTTTGTGATTTTTTTTTTCATTTGGTAATCCTGGGTAGGGTTTTAAGCACATTTCGCACATCTGTCACGATGTTCCATACTTCTGGTAATCTGAGAAGTGGTTCTGAAATACACTGAAGGGGAGCAGACAGCTTAATTAGGAGAGGAAGGTGTTTGATCTAAAAATAAACTCACAAATGGGAAACGCTTCTGGGCAAAAAAGGGAAATAAGTTTAGCAGTTCCTCTAAAATATAAGAAGTGAAACTGACAAAATGAGGCTGTTGTGATTAGCATGAGAAAGTTAAAGGTGCACTATGCAGGATTTTTATCCTTGCAGTGGTACTGTGTTTACAATCAACGGAGTCGTCTCCTCCGTCCTCAACCCCAACCACTCATGGTACCCGACCTCGGTCATCTAGCTACTGTGATGCAGGGCTGGGGCAGACCGCTGCATCCTGTGGTGAACAGACAAAAACAACACAAAATAAATGTTGGCGTACCACCTTTTAATTGAATAACCAACAGAAAATAACTAAAATAACTCTTAAAACAAGGAAAAGGCCAATCTGGCATCAAAAACTCCACAGAAAAATGCAAAACAAAGAATCCACGAAAAACAACCTGAAGCCAAATAGTCCACAAACTTCCAAAACTGTCTACCTTAGGCCTGATTACCAGGCCTTTTATTGAGCCCACTAATGAGGTAATAGGCAGCAGCTGAATTGATTACAATCAACTACAGCTGCAGCCGTACCTGTGAGTAGGGCGGGTGTTGCTTGGTGGACAGCACTCCAAGGTCCTTCCTGGCACCACACTACCTGACGTAGCTAGCTGGATACCTTGAGGTAATGTTACTTACAGGTCGGAAATAAAACATGCCAGTGCATCATAGATATGACTGAGCATGGTTACTTTATAATATTTTTAAGGTAAAAAACTTGCATAATTCAGCTTGTTGTTGAATAGAAAATATAGAAAAAAATGTAAGTGATGTTATTTGATATTTAAATACAGCATAGACAATGCTGTAAAGTTGCATTCTGGCCAGCATGAATATTGATATTGTTAGAAGTGGAATTCGCAATGCCGCATAAACAGTAAGGCTTCCGTTGTCTCTGGAGGCAGGTCATCCCTCATCCCGTGTGACAGCTTTCTGAAAAGACTTTTTCAATGGAAAGGTGCGCTGCCCACATTTTTGATGGTGTGATAAAATGTTATGGTGCGTGCACGCTTTTGCAGAAAATCTGCTGCCGTTAACATACCTTGATCTACAGCTGGCAAGGTCCATATCCCATCTCCAAAAATTGTGAGTTATCAGTGTATTTTCAGGGGGATTTTACTTTGGAGGGAGATAAAAATTCTGCCTGATTAGTTAGCTGCACCTACTGTTCATTTCAATGCCAGTGTTCTATTTTTTTCTCCACATTTGTAATGTTGGTACTTGTGGGATGAAGCAAATTCCCACGTTCATGTGGAGAAGCGACAAGATTGTGCAAAAGTGTGAATGCATTGTAATGGCCCAAAAGTGTGAATGCATTGTAATGGCCCAAAAGTGTGAATGCATTGTAATAGCCCAAAAGTGTGAATGCATTGTAATAGCCCAAAAGTGTGAATGCATTGTAATAGCCCAAAAGTGTGAATGCATTGTAATAGCCCAAAAGTGTGAATGCATTGTAATGTCCCAAAATTGTGAATGCATTGTAATAGCCCAAAAGTGTGAATGCATTGTAATGGCCCAAAAGTGTGAATGCATTGTAATGGCCCAAAAGTGTGAATGCATTGTAATAGCCCAAAAGTGTGAATGCATTGTAATGGCCCAAAAGTGTGAATGCATTGTAATAGCCCAAAAGTGTGAATGCATTGTAATGGCCCAAAAGTGTGAATGCACTTTTATGCTGTGGGCATTTTCCTGGCATGGTTTGGGTCTACTTGTCCCCTTAGAGGGAAGGGTCACTGCAAATCAATACAAAGTTATTCTGAGTGATCACCTTTATCCTATGATGAAACATTTCTATACTGATGGGAGGGGCCACAGGGCACGAGGGTTGATGAGTATGAAAATTATGTGAATCATATGCTGTGGCCTCCGCAGTCACCAGATCTTAACCCAATTGAACACCTATGGGAGTGGACTGACATGTTAGACAGCGCTCTCCACCACCGTCATCAAAACACCAAATGAGGAAATATCTTTGGGAAAAATGGTGTTCCATCCCTCCAGTAGAGTTCCAGGGACTTGTAGAATCTATGCCAAGGCGCATTGAATTTGTTTTGCGTGTGCTAAATGTTTTTGCACCCGCTAAAGGTCTTAAGCTTAATTTATACTTGAATGACGAAAATGATGTATTTCCAACTGAAAAAACTCAGTGTCATGCACCTCTAGAATGTTGTTATGTTGCAGACAACGTCATACTTTGTCGCACAGTCTGATTGGACAGCCAGATGGAACGCCTACATTCATTGTCATAGATACGTTTTAAAAGTTCTTCCACCTCCGCAATTTAAATAATTTCACTGAGCGATGCCAAGTAGCCTATTAGAAATGTAAACAAACGGTCAGAGGTTGTCGTCTCGTTACCACGGTCGCCTGAAGTATAAATGCCAAACGTCATGCAACGCCTTCATTTTCGTCATTCGACACTTGTCGTAAGGGCGTACGACGAAGTATAAATTAGGCTTAAGTAAATCCGGCGCTTTATGTTCGTTTTACCTTTAATTTGTCACCCGTCTGTATATGAAATTTGCGTGCAAATTGGAGTTTAATTAATGCAGTAACTGCACCTGTGTGGAAGCACCTGCTCTCAATATACGTTGTACACGCATTTACTTGTGTTTCCTTTCTTTCAGCTGTTAAATGTATCTATCAGCCCTCATGGCTGTCTGAGAAAAAGTGATGGGGGAAGGAAGATTTGACATCCAAGCAAGGTTTCTGTAGGCATGACCAGGCAGCTTAGTTGCGTCCAGTCAGATTTAACTTTTTTTGAAGTTGACTTTTTGCCCAGTGTTGATATCTGACATTATAGATACTGGGGAACCAGTTTGTTTCACAAAGCAAAAATATATGTAAATGTCACTGCGCACAGCTTTAAGAGGATGAGCTACCCTGCAGCAGCCCCCAAGTAAGTTTGCTTTTTATCTTTATATCCCATTCCTCAGGATCACACATTTGATCTGTGGATCACAAAGTTAAGAGGGCAAGCAGTTATCTGTTCTTCATGTGGTCTAGAGTACAAATGAGGTGTAATCTTTCCTCATCTTCCCTGGTGATGCACATCACTAATTTAGCCATTTAGAGTGATGGACTAGTACGAAGGTCATTTAGCGTCCCTGTAATGCAGGCTGTGGCCTGTGGCAATAAAGCCTTTCTGCACTGTGCCGTAGAGGGGAGATGGTGTGACTGAGTGGTTTCCTAGCAACGTAGCGCTGCCACGGCCAGCAGAGAAGTCCGGCGATTCTCCCAAAACACTTCTACACCCCATTGAAAATGCTTCATAGAGATCACACCAGATTGGGCTGAATGAATGATGGCTCTGTCCTGGTTCTGGAAGGCCACAATACCTACAGTGAATCCATTTGATCCAGCTAATCACTCTCTTGACTGAAACTAAATTCTTTCATCATCGCGTTTATATTGTTTGTTCATTTTAATCTGGGTCACATTGCCTATATCCATGAGATTTGTTGCAGAGAAGTGACCTGAACCAGCTCTTTACCGAATTTGCCAGATTTAGGCAGTTTGAGAGGTCGATTAATGTGCTTAGACTTTGTAGGTCTTTCTGTTCCCAAAAAACACTTCGAGCCTGCACAGCTTGAAGTGTGGATCAACTGGTGAAGAAGAATGCTTTGTTTTCCAAGATTTGTATTATTTTTTCCCGATTTGGAATGTGCCGTTATTTCCATAGGCCTGCCCCCTTGCTTCAATGTCCTCCATCAATTCGGGACTAACGAGATCGGGACTAACGAGATCGGGACTAACGAAATCGGGACTAACGAGATCAGGACTAACGAGATCAGGACTAACATGTACTTCTTGCCCAAAGTGCGTGCTGCTGGCCAGCGCTTCATTTTGCTCTTCGTTTTGCTCTCAGTTCAGCTGAGCTGTGCAGTCAGTTACTGTGTCAGAGAAGCACTTCATGTGCTTAGTTTCAGGCAGACCGTAGGTGCCTGATTAACCACAGGAGTCATGATGCGAATGGCACCACCTAACTGATTAAACCCACCCTCCCTGCATGCCAAAGTGACCAATCATACACAGCCCTGTGAGACTGCAGGCCACAGTGACCAATCATACACAGCCCTGTGAGACTGCAGGCCAGAGTCAGCCATGCCACAGTCACAATTATACACAGCCCTGTGTGCCATAGTCACAATTATACACAGCCCTGTGTGCCACAGTGACCAATCATACACAGCCCTGTGAGACTGCAGGCCACAGTGACCAATCATACACAGCCCTGTGAGACTGCAGGCCAGAGTCAGCCATGCCACAGTCACAATTATACACAGCCCTGTGTGCCACAGTCACAATTATACACAGCCCTGTGTGCCACAGAGACCAATTATACACAGCCCTGTGTGCCACAGTCACAATTATACACAGCCCTGTGTGCCACAGTCACAATTATACACAGCCCTGTGTGCCACAGTCACAATTATACACAGCCCTGTGTGACCGCAGGCCACAGTCAGCCATGCCACAGTCACAATTATACACAGCCCTGTGTGCCACAGTCACAATTATACACAGCCCTGTGTGACTGCAGGCCACAGTCAGCCATGCCACAGTCACAATTATACACAGCCCTGTGTGCCACAGTCACAATTATACACAGCCCTGTGTGCCCCAGTCACAATTATACACAGCCCTGTGGGACTGCAGGCCACAGTCAGCCATGCCACAGTCACAATTTTAAATATTAATGAAGCACGTGTGAAAGCCGGGAGTCTGTAGGTAGGAAACTGATCGGTTTTTCAAGCTTTTCAGGAAATAATTATATGATGTTATCAGAGTGATTACTCATACAGGGCGATTTTTGTAATACATTACATAACATCCATGTATACAGCTGGTTATAATTACAGAAAGGATTGAGGATCTGAGATCTGTATCCGTACCCGTACCCATCTTGTGATTTGAATCTACAAACTCTGAGTTCATAGCCCAGCTCCCTAATGACTTTGTCATAGCGGCTGTGGTAACACTTTACAATAAGGGAACACAACTCATGCCTTAACTAATGCATGACTCATCATGATTTCATCATGATTTACTGCATGAATTAATGCATGATCTATCATGAACTCTGTGTGGCTCAATATTAAGAAATGATCAAGGCATTATTAGTTCATGTGATTACTGTACACTTAATTTATCATCAATTAATGAACATTAACTCACAGTTAAGTGTGCTGACAAAGCTGTTCGCTTTTAAAACAACAAAAATTCTGATTTTTATAAATCACCCATTTTTATGACAAAGTCCCCCCCCACAATGTCACATGTTTTATGTTATTTTAATTTCATTTATCTTAGGAAATTTATAATTTGTCATTATTTTTCAATATTAGCCTATTTGCAATATTCAATAATTCAGACTAATAAGCTGTTGGGTGAACCCTACGCCTACTTCTAATATGTTTCTACTAAAACTATGGAGCTTTAGTCATATTTTCAACCCAGTTATACCATAATACAGAATAATCCATCTGTGATTTTACTTGACACAATAACAAATATATTGATGTTTTACTTATCATACAGCCAACAAAAGACTCTGGTTGGTCAATATATGACTCACTCAACATATGACATTAGGGAACGGGTACAATAATGATCAAATGATAAATGGAAGAGTAAAATACATGTTTTTTTATTTTATCGACTGATTGGAGGCAAAGGAAGTTATTAAAAGCGTTTTTATTTTTTTAAATCCAGATAACCCGTTTGTGTCTTTGGTCGCCTTTAGCTTTCCGTATACAAGGACCGCAACCATAATGTACGGTAGTTCGTACTTCCATGAAAACTAATAGAATCTATTAGACAGACAACAGGCGCTCGTTGAATGAATGGAAGTCAATGGGAGTTTTTACAAAACAGTTTGCTAAACGGGTCATTATCAGACAGACGAAATTAAAAGTTTCCCTTTTCTTTGAAGATTATATATGCCTATGTTGTCAGGACCCAGTACTACTACTTACAATGCGCGTCATTCTAAGCATACGTTATGTAACTTTAGTTGCTAAGCTAACTGAAAATACTACTGCGGATGCCTGGTCACTTTCTTTTGTACGGACAAAACATCCAATGGGGAAAAGCGTCATTTTTGTATCTAGTCATATATCTAAAATGTTTGACAGAACAATGGATCTACTTCCAGCTAGCAAGTGTGAATGCGCTGCAGAAGATCCTAGACAAAACCAAATGCTTTTAACCCTCTGAAACTACATGAATGTTACTTCAATTCCGGTAAGTAGTTTATGTAGCTAGTTAGCTCATTGTAAATGCGTTCAATGTTGGCTATGTTTGCAAAAAAAATCGACGTAGCAGCGAATCAATCTCAGACACAAATAGCTAGCAAGCTAGTTGCTATGAGGCCTACTATCACTTGTAATTTTGCTTGCTGGCTTGCCAATGTCCAATTTATTTAGGCTAGTTCAGTGGCATTAGTATTAGAACACACAAGGATTTGCATATTGCTGCTAACTGTAACAGTAGCTAGTTAGGCAAATGTTAAATTGCATAACGCGCGCGTGTTAAAACGGTCTGGTGATAGATGTAATCTTTTGCCTCCTATCTGTGCGTGCATATTCAGTGTTAAAGAAAACTCATTAACTTTATTTTGGTTATCTCGGACAAAAAAAAAAATATTGAACTGAATTAGATTCAACTACTTTACGTGATGTCGTAATAAACCTACATGTAGTTCAACCTTTTCATACTGATTTCTGTAGGCTATCTGTCATCATCACGTGTTCAAGAAGACCAACCAGAGCAATCTCCGATGAGTAAAACAACAACTAGTTTTGTATTGTGTCAAGTATAATCATGCATTGATTATTATTCTTATATGTATTGTGGATATACCTGGTTTTAATATATGACTGTTAACCCTTTAGTTTTGGTAGAAAAAGGCAGGGGTTTTCCAGTGCACTGGAAGCCATATTAGTTGCTGTAACTTCGGCAATAGAAGCAAGCGGTTAAGTCCATTCAATATCATAGAGTTCAGTGTATTGCCCACTTTTTTTTTGGTGTCTATCTCTCTGAGTGCCATTCTAGTTTTGATTTGTAAATTATCTTCTTTATTTTGAGGTATCAGAGGAAATGGCCAGTTCTGAGACTGGTGAAGACTGCTCCCAAATTTTGAAGACACGTTCGTCGGGGGACCGCAATAATAAGTGATCAGTGGCGTTGCCACTGCCGGATACACACATTTCATTGTTAATAAAATTTGTTTCTGATTTTTCCCTTTTTCTCCCAATTTAGTAGCCAATTGAACCCCTATTCTAATTCAATTCCCCCCCGTGTAGCAACCGCTAGAGAACCACCGCTGCACAACCCCGTCAATCGGCACTTTTTTCAGGGAGGACGCTACGTCCTCTACAGGGCGCAGCTCCTGACCGTGACACGCCCTGGGTCCCCCTGTGCGCCGCGGTTCTCTCCGAGCCCCTCCCCCCACCCGGAAGCGACCGCCAATTGTCGCCTCCACAGGGCACCGGCCACGCTCGGCTATGGCAGGACCGGGGCGCGAACCCCGATCCTCGGAGTACAACTGCGCTGACTGAAAGTCAGCGGTCTTTACCGCTGTACCACCGCGGCGGCCCCCACACATTTCATTGTTAACCACAGCAGGAGCTTTATTGATCCTAACAGTGGGGGACATACACAAAATATAGAGAGGGCTAAGGGGATTTATAAAAAATCAGATATGGCGACTGAGAGGAAATGGGAGTGAGGTCCTTTTGAATGTCTTAATAAGTTGTGTTCCACATGTATAATTAATAAAACATTGATGTTGTATTTGGATGACTTTTGACTGGTTTATTTTAATATTAGGTTTTCAAGGGTGCAGAAATCATTGAGCTATTTATTAAGTAATAGTGATGTGATGATGGGGTAATCATTACTATATGAAGAATCGTGTGTGACTTTACTTGAAGGGTCACAATTCATTGAACTCATAATTAAGTAATGATGAACTCATGGTTAAAAAACGCTTGCCTCCTATCAATTTACATTAAGTAATCATTTACAAATTAGTATCATGCCATGACTTTACTTAGAGGGACACAAGTCAGCCAAGTACTTAGGAAGTAATGGTGATCGCATGTGTGAATTAATGATAAAATGTAATGATAAATGGTGAACTCCTTACAATGTACACTCAGTATCTACTGTATTAGGAATACCTACCTAGTATTATCTAATCTTCTGTTGCTGCAGCCCATCCCTTTCAGGGTTCAACACATGCATTCAGTGATAATACTCTGATAATACTCTGCTCACCACTGTTGTTCATTTTTATTTTTTGGCCTTTCTGTTAGCTTGAATGTGTCTGGCCATTCTCCTCTGACCTATCATTAACAAGGTTGTTTCTGCTCTCAGAACTGCCACTTACTGGATGTTTTTGGGGTATCGCACTCAACCCTGACCCAATTTTTTCAACAAATAGCGTATATATTAACCTTGCGTATTGGTAACTATATCATTGAAAAATAAGTACAAAGTACTCATTCTCTAAAACAGATGAATGGCTGTCATAATCCACACACATTGACTCCATGTTAATTACAAATACCACTATCAAATCTATTAAGCGTGATTTTCTTATGACATATTAGATATAGGGCTACTGTAGGGTTCGCCCAGAAGCATAGTCTGAATGACTGAATATTGGCAAATATAGGCTATCATTGAACATAACTATTAATTATGCACTTTCTAAGATAAATTAACATAACATAAAACATTTGATATTACTGTCACCATTTGCACAAGGGAAAAAGCCTTTCCACAGGTAAATGATAGGAGGGGGGAGGGGGCTTAGAAGCCACACTGGCAGAATTTTCCTTTAACTGAACAACTTTGTCAGCACGCTGTCAGGAGGAGTTTTGGCGGCCCCAAAATTGATAAATCCACCATTGATAGTCTGAGAAGCTTTTGTCTACCTAACTGGTTTGCAGCTACTTTGATGACATGTTACTTAATGTATGACTTAACTATGAGTTAATGTTCATTAATTGATGATGCATTAAGTGTACAGTAATCACATTAATTAATAATGGCTTGATCGTTTATTAATATTGAGCCGCACAGAGTTTATGATACATCATGCATTAATTCATGCATTAAATCATGATGAGTCATGCATTAGTTCAGGCATGAGGTGTGTTCCCTTATTGTAAAGTGTTACCGCGGCTGTTTGTGAGACGGCCGTATAGAGCTTCATAGCTTGTATTTTGTTTCTGTCTCTGCAGAGCATGGGGAAAGGCTCACTCTGGTGCATAGAAGCAGAATACAGACAGAATCTGATCCAGGCACTGAAGAAGACGCCCTTTCATCCTCATGCCCAGGTGCTGACCATACCCTCTGCTTCTCTGCATGCCTATCAAAGGTAAGAGAGTTTCACTGAAGGGGCTGGCCTCTCCCTCCCTCACTCACTCACTCACTCACTCATAAACTCAGTCTTGAAAGGACTCAGGATTGTAGGGGTGTGGTCTAAATTCACGCCCTCATTCTGAGTGCCATCGACGTTATCCAGCCCTACATGTTTGAACCATAGACTGTATTAAAATTGGTTTGAACCCGGCGAGGAATTAATGCAATCAATTCAAAGTAAAATACAGTGCGGCTGCTATCAGGAGATAAATATCACATGCATGCTCACAATCAAAGTTAAGTTAACTTAAACATTAAGCAGAGTATTGCAACCTTTTGATTTAACATTAGTCTATTTAAAGCAAGCTAAATCACAAGGCAACGTTTCACCAAATGCATGTTCCACACAAATGATTAAATAATGGTAGGTTTTATCGAGTTAAAATTTTTTATTTAAAGGCCCATTCATTCATTTTGGTTGCTAATCGAACGAAATTTACGTGCATGGCAACTAATCTATGTTTGTTACTGTTACCAGCCAATATGACAAAACCATTTCCAAGGCATGGTTTATTTGGCAAAATCTTAACTATCTATTATTTTCGATTATTATCGACGAATGAGCAGTGCACCAAGTAAAAACGACGCGTGAGTGATTCGTTCGTTTCCATGCTGAGCTGTGCAAGGAGCAAGCTAATGTTACTAGCTAGCACCACAGAGGGATGGATAAAAAGGTGAAAGATTCGGAGAGGAATAAAATTGGTATGGGTTTAAGGAGAGCGGGAAAAAATAAACACTTTAGCTAACTTACTATTCCAAATCCAAATGCTGATAACGCGGACAACTATTCTCAAGGGCAAACAAAACGAGCGTTTGGTTCAGACTTCAGACAGGATTTCTTAGTGGGACAGGACGGTTTTATTCGCCTCAAACTATGGGAGAAATCATGGAATGAGATCAAAGTATTGTAAGGGTGTGTCAGGTTCGGAGGAACAGACGCGACAGAGAGGGAATCTAAAAGTGCTCACAGTAGTGATAGCACCACAAAATGGGAGGAATCCGCACAAGGAGAGGGAGAAAATAAAGAGAGGGAAAAAACTCCTGACGAAGCCAAAAGAAAAGAACTCACAAAAGGTGGGCGAACTCGAGACTCGAGCTGAGCAGGGAAGAAGAAAAAATACCTCTGGCTGTCAGTATAAGAGAGCAAACTAAACAGAGGTATAAATCAACTAGAGATAAAATGATAGCGACCCAAGCAAATGGGCGAATTTATGTATTTTCAGCATACAGGATTAAAGAGATATAGATAGACTGAAATTTTACGAGATTGCAATGGAATTTGTTCCTCACGCTTTATTGGCGCTCAATACATACCTTAATAGCCATAAATAACGTGGTTATAAGCATAGTACGGTTTTTCCTTGACCGTCACTTTAATTTCACACTTCAATTAGTTAAGTTAAGTGAAAACCTTTAGGTCAAATATTTAACACTCCACTGATACATTATGCTGCAATTAGATATTTAAATTATTTGATGGTAGTGCGGTAAAATATGTCACACCTGAATAAGATATTGATGTTAAATGATGATAATAAGGTAAAATATCTGGTTGGACAGCCCTTTGTGCTTTTGAACGACAGACACTGATTAAATGTGAGGCCAGGTAGGCAGGAGGGGTGGCAGGAAGGTTCTGTGATGGAAAAAAGACTGAGCATTTGCCCTCAGTATTTGACGTCTTTGGTTCTTGCTGTAACCATACGGTTTTGGAGCTGCAGCGTTTTGAACCTAACTCAGCATTAAACTCAGCATCACTGATCTATTTACTCCCCTGTCAACGTAAGGAAATAACCTTAAGAATAAAACTAGCTCTGCATAAGGCTGCTATGCGACCTCTCACAGGTCTCTCACAGGTCTCGACCCATCATTTGCTTGTGCAGGAAATAAGCTCAACAGAGAATGATGTGTTAGCGTGGATGAGTGATGTAGTCAGTCCTAGTTTTAATTTGTATTAATTTAGTTTTTTTGTTTTTTACAATTGGTTACAAGCATTTATCAATAGATGTCTCAAAATCAGACTATTCAACCAAAACCCCAGCACTAATTTTGTCTTTTTTTTGTCGCCCATAACCTAAAAAAAAACTAAAAAACATGAGCATCATTACAATTGATGCATAATTTTGTGCTCTCTAGTTTTTATTTTAATATTATAAGAAATGTATAGATTACATCTAATATGCAGTGCAGTCAGAGGCCCTTACAAAATGCATATTTTACCGGTTGGTTTGCTGGAAAATTCTCACAATACTGTAGAAGCCACTGTTGAGTGGTCCAGATTTGGCTGCGCTCTCAGACCAGCCTCTCTCATTGATAGAACATGATTTACCACATGATCAAGTGCAGTAGCCCTAATCTCACCTGAGAATACAGCTCTTGGTCTTCCTCTCTGTTGTTTTCTATTACACATACATACTCCTCTTCCTCTTCCTCTCCAGGCCACTCTTCTTCCTCTGGCTGCCACTTCTCTATCACTTGGTGGATCCAGCTTTACATACGAAATTGTTCCAAAGATGTCCCTTTTTGCTGTATAGATGGCAATGAAATTTAAAACACCAGGGTAGGTCTCCAACTAAGATGGGAATCAGATGTGGTTGGTCTCATTCACATGCTGTAACTAATCAATATTTGCAAAATGGGCTGTAGATACATATAGTTTTGCTGGTGGTTGAGTTTGAGTGAGAAAGGAATTCAAGAAATGGGAAAGCTGTGGTCATTGAATGCATTTTATGTTAAAGCAATTCACAGTTTAGTCCACATAGACTACTGGTGTGCTAATTGTGTGTGCTAACGTTTTGGCTACCTCATTTCCTTTCTAGTTTTTAACATTTAGCCTATGTGATCAATCCCCAAAGACAGAGAACTAAAAAATATCGTTACCTAGCCTGCTAACTGCCTGACGACCGAAATCACAAACAAATAATACAGCATTCTGTCTGGACTTCTTGGTTGGGTTGGGTTTGAACCATAGAGTTCAGTGGTTTGAATGGGGCCATGTAACATGGGGCCACGTTTTGCAGGTTCAGTTTGGAGTTTTGGCAGGGTATTTGCGTGACCGCGTGGAAATGATAATGTAAACGGATAATGCTTCCATAGTATGCACCCTACTGTAACTGTATTTTTCAGCAAGCTTTTAAAATTAGCATATTATTGAAAACACCATCTTCTCAAACACTACACCTATGATTTGCCCAAAACGAAGCAAAATTTAGATTTGTAGATTTTACAACAGGGCTGCCACAAATCATTTAAATGGCTTGTAATGTGCATATTATTTGCAAATTAGTGCATTTCATCCAAAACTGTGTCAATCATTCCCAAACTTGGAGGCCACAGACATTGATTGAGAATGTAGTAGAGTATCACGGTCACATTTTAAGGTGATTGTGTAGAAAGCATGAGTGTTCATCAAAACAATGGCAACTTAGTTCTTGTAGGTTTGATTAAACAATTATAGTACACATAAGGAAACCTCAGCAGAGCTGTGTATTGACAGGATACATGGTACATTGGTAGCTATATAGATTTTTCACAGACATGTCTCAGATTTCGTTTTTCTCAATTGCTAAGTCACTTTGTGTCAACTGTGGTCTTCTTAATTATGACCATAACCAACATGAGCACAACGGTATGCTTTTTTTGCAGAACAGTAAGTAATTTATAATTTCTTTCACAGAAAACGCTAACCTTAAGTGCACTTTTGCCAAACAGTAAACACAATCCCATACAAACGAAACAACACTAAATGAAGTAAATCATGTCAAACAAACACAAATGTTTTGCATGTATGTAAAACCTAGTTGCACATTTATTCAATCAGCAGTTAATCCCATACATTCATAAAATATGTCACCTCAGAGTTAGTTTTTGCAAGAATGGAGCAAATAAGAGGTGAAAGAAAAGTGCAAATGAGAGGAAGAGGGTCCATAGATGTAGAGTCTGGGTTTTCAACAGGGGGTGCCTGGCCAGACTTGATATGCAATGACTATAGTTTTGTGAAAATATTTTATTATATAAAACCTTTTTTAAATAAAACACGTTTTAACTTATGACGAGGGTCCCCTGTATGCTGTTGAGCCTGGGTGGGGGACCCTGAATCAGAACAGGTTAGAAATCCCTGATGTAGAGGGTTCCAGATGTGCGGTGGTAGAGTATGAGATGTGGAAGGAACATCATTGGTCAAAGAGCCATTGTAAATGTGCCAGGTCATAGAGTGGCTAACAATTGCATGTGCTCCAGTGAGGTTGTTCTTTCCCACATTCCCACAATTGGGACAAAAAATTTGGAGCATGTAATTACATTCCTTTTTTTGATGCGGTGTATGACAGCGTTGTGTCACCAGAAAAGAGTGAGGCTACATATGTTATACTTTGTAATTGTATGGGACAATGTGACATTCCATCACTCCCATCAGGTCACTGAATGGTTCACAACCGACTGACATGTGATAATTTAATCTCTACCCCATACTCTCCATTTTTCAATTCTATTGAGTTCTTCTCTTCAAGGAGGTTGGAGGTATGTGATCACTGGCCACATGATCAGATGTTTCTTATGATTCAGTGAATGCTGGTTGTCTGGCAGTGACAGCCGATGATTGCCAAGGGAGGATGCATCACTGCAGATTTTTTTGCATTGGGAGGGAAAACAACTTATGTGATGTTGATGAGACCATGCGGCCTGGGGGAGTATACTATGAAGCAGGATTTCTGAGTTAACCTCATAACTGCACTGAGTAAAAACCGGAAACCTCCCAAATCTGGAACATGGACTCAAGTAAAAGAGCTGTTTCGGGTTTTACTCACAGTGCAGTTATCCCCTGCTTTGTAGTACACCCCCCTGATCTATTACACCAGGGGTCCTCAATCTTATCCAGAAAGGGCCGGAGAGGGTGCAGGTTTTTGTTCAAACCAAGCAGTTACACACCTGATTCTAATCATCAACCACTAGAGTCTTTTTGAAGGACCTTGATTAGTAAAATCAGGTGTGTTACTACTTGGTTGGAACAAAAACCTGCACCCTCTCCGGCCCTTTCTGGATAAGATTGAGGACCCCTGTATTACACCATGGGTATTCAAGTCAGGCCCTGAAATCCAAATCCGGCCCTGAAATCCAAATCCGGCCCTGTTTTTTTTCTTCTCCCAGGTAATCAACTGAACAATTAGTGCTACCGATTGTCTTCACACCTCACTCCCTGGTAAAGGGATGGTGGAAAACCAGCAGTTCTCGGCCCACAAGGACCGTGATTTCAACAACAGGGTACTACTCTCTCAGAAAAAAGTGTTATTTGGCCTGTCTCCATAGGGGAACCTTTTTAGTTCTTCATGGAACTATCTTGGGTGTGAAAAGTAAGAAAGCTCCCAGATAATTTTGCCTGATAAAAAACCCATGCACTAGATAGGGTTCTTCTACAGTGACACAGAGGAGCCTTTTGGAACCATTTCTTCTGTTAGAATAGAAGGAATGGACTGAAAATGCAGTGTACAGTAATGTATTTGTTTTACCTTTCTTTTGTTTTCACAGAAACAGATTTTTCGCAGATTTATTTTCCATCATCCGTTTGTTGTATTTTATTTTGTTCCCGTTATTTATAGCATAATTCAGTTTGCAAAGAACACAATAGAATAAAGTAAAGCCTTTTTGTTGCTCTTCAGTGATATTCTTCCTGCCATGGTCTTTGTTGAAGTCCTTTTAGGAATCAAGAGTACACGTCATGCTGTGGTAAAATGTTTTTGTTACATAAAGGGCACCAGAACCATTTCAGAAGTGAGGGGGTCTTCATCCCCAAACACAAAGAACTGCATATCCTGGAGCTCCTGAATAAGTGTTTGGGGGGGGTTCTGATGGCATAATTCCTTTAGAAATATTGGAACTGTGGGGGCCATTAGCTGCTTGCCCAACCCCCCCCACCACCGCTGCTGCTATATATAACATAATTATAATTATGTATCAAAACGTGCCACAAGCATTCATAACAGTGGCCATGCTAATATTGATATTGGCATTTATTGGGCCATTTTGCAATGATTGACTGAACGAACTTCATGAAACCTGCTGAATTATGCTGTTTTGGTTGATTATTTGATTATGTGACATGTGTTCAATGTTTTTGGTATCGTAGGGCATTTTTCAAATGAAATGTGTCATTTTGGCAAATGCAATTCAGTTTCAGGTGATATGTTGACTGTTTTGCAAAAGTAACTTGTGTTTGGAGAAATTCTCAGGCAAGAACAACTTTTCCAAAAAAAATTAAATTTAAAATGTAACCAGTAGATGTTGACAGTTGAAACATTTAATATAAATATGTCTCATTGTATGTTGTGTTTTTCAAAAATTATTAACCAATACTTGACCAATATTTTTGTTGAATTCAAATTTTTTTCCTTGATTCATATAATGTCATTCTACTTAAAATATATAGGTGAAAAAAAACATGGCAACTACAAGAGAATAAAATAACTTTTTATTGCCATGTGAATAATTAACCCATTTCTTACAGAGGCGTGCAGTGTTTTCACATTCCTTATCGCATGCTTCTCTTTATAATGCATGGGTCATGTGCTCAGTTTTTATGATTATGGCCTGGTGGTCATAGGTACTTGGCCCCTGCGGTCACTGCTCGCAGCTATGTATAATAACTATTTTTCCATATAGAGTGCTTTTCACAAACTCAAAGAGGCTGTTGAGAGAGAGAGAGAAAGAAAGAAAGATGAGGGAGAGAGAGAGTGAGTGAGAGAGAGAAAGAGAGAGAGAGAGGGGGGGAGGAAGGCAGTCAAATTGATACAGCCGTTTTCTCTACTGAATGGATGACATCATAATGCGTTTCAGCATGCTTAATTCTGGGAATCATGCAGGCTAGGGCTGATGAGGCCAGAGCCCTGGTAAAAAGCTTTATGCTTCAGCCTGGGGATCATTAGTAATGGCCACGTGCCGGATCATGAACCAAGCACATCTGGACCATCTGGGTAGGGTGGGACGGATTGGATCAGGAAAAACAGCTGGTGGCAGGAAGCTGCTGCACATCATCCCCTGTCAGCCTATTGGCTTGATGGTTGCCATGCCAATAGAAACGCCTCCATGGCAATACAGCCAACCAAGGCATTGGCAGTTACATCACAGGGCATTTCTGTTGCCTGGCAAAAGGGGACAGGCCATTTGCGCAGAGAAAATACGTTATCACCCTGACAACAAGTAACATGCCTTGGCAACGGCAGATGGCTTGGAGCTTATTATAGTTTTTTTTAACCTGCTTTTAGTTTAGTTTTTTTTTAATCCATTGTGTGTGAATTATTGGAGGTGACAACTTGAGGTTTGGAAGCTTTAGGAGATTCATTTTGAATTTGGCTTTTTGAACTGAAGTAATGAATAAAAAGGTTTTGAATGCAATAAGGGGTGGCCTCTGGCTCATCTTTAATGCAGGACTTTTCAACTTTGAAAAATAAACAAGTGCTTTTTTTGTTTTCCCAAGGGGGAAAGTCTGCGGTTAAGTTATATCTTATTATTTCAGACTCACCTGTTCTCTTCCCATATGGGCATTCTCACCGCCTGCCGAACTTCTTAGCAGCCTCCAATTAGTTACCTACGGAGTCTCTCTGAAAATTATAATTTCTTTCTGTTTTGTAAGAAGGTTTTTCGATGCGTGTGTATGTTTTTTGTGTGCATGTGTATGTCCTTGTGTGAGTGTATATGTATTGTGCTGCATGCGTAGTCCATGAGGGCCCGTTGGCAAAACTCTTGTATTTCACTGTGGTGAAGGCCAGCTCAGCAGTGTGGCCTACTTTCTGTCTGTACTTTCTGTACTTTCCAGAGGGCCAAAAATAAGCCATGAAATTAACATCTTTATCCATTAAATACTTATTTTCAAAGGCAGTTTTGGGAATGTTTTTTCATCATAGTGAGTAGAAACAGCCAGTGTCACATTTGCCCTGATGTGTTCCAGCCAAAGATAGGGTGGGGGAGGTTGAGGGGCTCATGGGGGATTATTATTATTATTATATATGTATATGACAATATATGGGAGCATATTGTGTTTCTCTTATAAAGGGAAATTCCACAGATTGCCTCACAGAGCTTATATCTCATCTCTCCTGAGACCTGAAAAAAAGGTATTTTATTTTACATACAAGTGTCTTTGATGACAAAAACATATTGCAGTGAAAATATTTTCTAAAATATTGTTTAGGACATCACGTGGCACTGTAATGGCGAAATGTAGTCCAGCTGTCTCTCATGTAGGTGTTTGTTCATTTTAATGTGTTTTGTTGTGTCTGGCTTTTGTCTTTTGGTTTTTTCATGCGCAATGTGTCTGTTGTGGTATGGCGAAGCGGATGGATATTTTTCGGGGCGCTCCTGCTGCTCGTTTTTGTAATATTGACAAATTTAGCCGGAATGATTTTGTTTGTGGTCGTCACCATGGAGACGCATTCGCATTATGCTCGGGAATGTCCGTTGGATCTGCAGCCACAGAGTTTACCATCGCTCTTCGCCAGAGTTGAAGATGTCGGGACTGATCCGGGAGTGCGGGCACTCTTCAGAAAGCCACTAGGGAAAGAGAAGATAATGTGGAGGAGTGACGCGGCGCGTCTGGGAAGGCTGAGCTCCGTTTCGACAGTGGACAGAGACCGCAGCACTGCGTGTATGGAGGAAAGGCGGAGACGGAGTTTGTGTGTTGGACTTATGACACTGGACATCTCGGTACAGCGGGGGCTGTTTCTAATCATGGCTATTCCACTTTAATTCACTTAAGTCACTTGATTAATGCAATGATTATATTGTATGTCTTTATTGTATGTATGTCTATTGTATGTCTTTTATTGTCTATGTTTGTTTGTGTCTTGTGGGTCTGCCCCACTGTCTATGTCTTTTTTGTTGTTGCTGGGGCTACAATAGAAGTTCCTGAAAGGAAAATAAAAGTTATTCTATTCTATTCTATTCTATTCTATTCTATTCTATTTATTTCGTTTTTATTGAATGTCCCTTGTGGGGTAAGTTTCAGCATAGCAGAATACAGTATATGAGCTTAAGACCAGAGACTCATGTCCTCTATAGAGGAGAAAAATTAATTGCCAGGTCTTAGGAGGTATGTTATATGTGATATAAGAAAAGGTGCAATGGTACTTTGGCAATAGGACAAAAATCACATATAGTGATAATAGAGAATTACTTAGCTGGGACTGAACTGTGTTTGAACTTCTGTGAGATGGAGAGGCTTTATATAAAAAAATCTACCAAAAACAAATCCATAAATCCTTACTGTTACCACGTAAAGTCTTCTCATGGTAAGGAAATACATAATTTGGCGTATACGTTTAAGTCAGCTGTGACAGTACACAATTAATCCGTTATTAGCAGCAAAGGTGGAGCCCAGCATGTCTACTGACGTAAGTAAGTAAAATTTATTTATATAGCACCTTTCAAGAACAGAGTCACAAAGTGTTTCACAAGAATAAATATCTAAAAGAAGAAATAAAAACAATTTAAAAAACACTAAAAACAACAGGACAAGAAACACACACAGAGAGCTAAAAGGCCAGTCTGAACAGGTGAGTCTTCAGCTGCTTTTTAAAGGTGTCGACAGTGCTCACAGATCTTAAGTCCATGAGGAGGGAGTTCCAGAGCTTTGGAGCCACTACTACAAAGGCTCTATCACCTTTAGTTTTTAGCCTTGACCTAGGGACAGCCAGGAAGCCTTGATCAGAAGACCTAAGAGACCTAGTGGTGTTGTAGGGATGGAGTAGGTCACTACAAAAGTGATAGACAGAAGCAGAATCCTAGCCTCACACATAGCGAAACTATTGCTAATTTAGTAAATTTTTAGTGCGAAATTTTTAGTGCTGAAAATAATCAGGGCCCATTGACTACATTGACCCATTACATAACTCTATCAGAAGAATGTCCTTGACTGATTGCGTTGCCGCGACAGTAACTCTCAGGTGTGCTGTAATGGAGATGATTAATGCCAGAGCTGGAATAGACTGTAACTCTCAGGTGTGCTGTGATGGAGATGATTAATGGCAGAGCTGGAATAGACTGTAACTCTCTGGTGTGCTGTAATGGAGATAATTAATGGCAGAGCTGGAACAGACTGTAACTCTCTGGTGTGCTGTAATGGAGATAATTAATGCCAGAGCTTGAACAGACTGTAACTCTCACGGGTGCTGTAATGGAGATGATTAATGCCAGAGCTGGAACAGACTGTAACTCTCAGGGGTGCTGTAATGGAGATGATTAATGGCAGAGCTGGAACAGACTGTAACTCTCTGGTGTGCTGTAATGGAGATGATTAATGCCAGAGCTGGAACAGACTGTAACTCTCAGGGGTGCTGTAATGGAGATTATTAATGCCAGAGCTGGAACAGACTGTAACTCTCAGGGGTGCTGTAATGGAGATGATTAATGGCAGAGCTGGAGCAGACTGTAACTCTCTGGTGTGCTGTAATGGAGATAATTAATGCCAGAGCTTGAACAGACTGTAACTCTCACGGGTGCTGTAATGGAGATGATTAATGCCAGAGCTGGAACAGACTGTAACTCTCAGGGGTGCTGTAATGGAGATGATTAATGGCAGAGCTGGAACAGACTGTAACTCTCTGGTGTGCTGTAATGGAGATGATTAATGCCAGAGCTGGAACAGACTGTAACTCTCAGGGGTGCTGTAATGGAGATGATTAATGCCAGAGCTGGAACAGACTGTAACTCTCAGGGGTGCTGTAATGGAGATGATTAATGGCAGAGCTGGAGCAGACTGTAACTCTCAGGTGTGCTGTGATGGAGATGATTAATGCCAGAGCTGGAACAGACTGTAACTCTCAGGGGTGCTGTAATGGAGATGATTAATGGCAGAGCTGGAGCAGACTGTAACTCTCAGGTGTGCTGTGATGGAGATGATTAATGCCAGAGCTGGAACAGACTGTAACTCTCAGGGGTGCTGTAATGGAGATGATTAATGGCAGAGCTGGAACAGACTGTAACTCTCAGGTGTGCTGTGATGGAGATGATTAATGGCAGAGCTGGAGCAGTCTGTAATGCAGCTGCTGTAATCAGCGATCACTCTTGACTACTTCAGCAAACATCCTCATGTGCTGACATTCCAGGTTGCACATCTTTCACAGATCTGGATGGGTTTATTAATCATTTACCAGCCTTCTCTCTCCCTTTACCCCCGTCTCTCTTTCTCTCTTTCTCCAGCATATCCAGTCCTCCCCTCTGGCCTGTCAGTCCCTTCTTCAGGAGAAATGGAGGAGTCCTCCTGCAAGGTACCGGAGCTCCATGGCGTCGTTTTGTTTGTCAGTGTTTTTGCCCGTTTGTCCTCCCATGCAGTCCTGGACTCCTCTCCTTATCGTTTCCATTCACTTTAAAGCCTCTGTTTGCTCAGCAGGCACTCCGTACCCAGGGTAGCATACGCAGTTCATACTTTTAAAAAATATCACCTATTTATACAGCTGGATTTTTACTGAGGCAATCCAGTGTTGCTTTTGGAAGGTTTAATTTTTGTTTTCAGCTCCAAAACTAGGATTCTGGCAGCACCCCCCCCCCCCACAAGGTGTCTCACAGGCTGTAATCCACAGAGAATTTGTGTTCTGTTCTCTCCAATCGTGCAGTATGCTGCTATTGCTCAGGGCTGTCGACCGAGTCTAGTGAGTCTGCTGGAGATTAGGGGGGGGTGAAGAGAAAAGTGAGCCGGAACAGGCAGCTTGCTCTTAGGGAAAATTTATCTGGCTAAGAGAGAAAAGTAGAAGGGTCTTGTGCATCTTCACCTTTTTTCTTTCTCAAGGCAGAAAGGTCACATTGCAATTGCATTCAGTTAGCAGATGCTCTTTATCCACAGCCACTTATCAAAATGATGTGCATGAGTACAGGAGGTTCCCCTGAAGATGGGTAGGATTTCTGCTGTCCTGACCACAGTAGGAAGGTCATTCCACAACCTGAGATGCCAAAACAGACAGGAGACATGACCAGGAAGTACAGGTACGCAGAAAGGGATGGGCCAGGCATCCATAGCAGAATGAAGAAGCCTGGTATGTTCCCCTTGTGGGCAGGTCAGAGACATGAAAAGGTAATGGATCAGGATGAGTACAGGAGGTTCCCCTTGTGGGCAGGTCAGAGACGTGAAAAGGTAATGGATCAGGAGGTTCCCCTTGTGGGCAGGTCAGATACATGAAAAGGTAATGGATCAGGAGGTTCCCCTTGTGGGCAGGTCAGAGACATGGAAAGGTAATGGATCCGGATGAGTACAGGAGGTTCCCCTTGTGGGCAGGTCAGAGACATGAAAAGGTAATGGATCAGGAGGTTCCCCTTGTGGGCAGGTCAGATACATGAAAAGGTAATGGATCAGGAGGTTCCCCTTGTGGGCAGGTCAGAGACATGAAAAGGTAATGGATCAGGGGTTCCCCTTGTGGGCAGGTCAGAGACATGGAAAGGTAATGGATCAGGATGAGTACAGGAGGTTCCCCTTGTGGGCAGGTCAGAGACATGAAAAGGTAATGGATCAGGATGAGTACAGGAGGTTCCCCTTGTGGGCAGGTCAGAAACATGAAAAGGTAATGGATCAGGATGAGTACAGGAGGTTCCCCTTGTGGGCAGGTCAGAGACATGGAAAGGTAATGGATCAGGATGAGTACAAGAGATTCCCCTTGTGGGCAGGTCAGAGACATGGAAAGGTAATGGATCAGGAGGAAACAGGACTGCTATATGTTCTATATTGATGCTGTATAAATGCACTGTTATTCATTATATAAACATCTTGTATAAACACAATATTTAAATACACAGTATAAACACACTGAATAAATCTATATAAATATGTTTTATGAACACACTATATAAATATGTTTTATGAACTCACTATATAAATGTGCTTTATGAACACACTGTATAAATTCAATAAATAAACAGACTATATAAATATGCCATATAAACAAGAGCTGTAAACCACACGATGTAAACACGCAGTATAAATGCACTGAATAAACATTACATTACATGGAAATCACTTAGATACAGATACTCATATCCAGACCTATGTACAAAAGTGGAGAACATCACTGTAACTCTCAGGAATTCAAAAGTGTGGTATCACCAAGAAGGCACTGAAGGCCCATTTATAATCCATAAGTGTAAAGTTAGTCAAACAAACTACACTGCCTGGCCAAAAAAAAAGTTGCCGTTGCACCCGTCATGCATAGTGCCCACTGTACAAGCCTCTGGAGGCAGTGTTATGATCTGGGGTTGCTTCAATTGGTCAGGTCTAGGCTCAGCAACGTTATGCAGCAATAAAATGAAGTCAGCTACTCATTAGGCCTATTATGGTTTTGGCCAGGCAGTGTATTATTGCAAGCAAATGTAAATACCATACAGCTAAGTTTTATATTGCTGTACTTATAACATTACTATCCCAAAAGTGTCATGGTTTTGCTGCCATCTCTGCCCTTTTTGCGGGCGTTGCCTCTCGGGGCTGTGTGAGGGCTCTGCTGTCTTCTTTCCTCCCTCTCCGGGATTAATTATCTGTTATTAGTTGCAGGTGTGCTTCAGCTACTTAAGCACCACACCTCCTGTGTTTTGTGCTTTTGTGTCACAGTTTGTCATGTTCAGCCAGATAAACGGTTAGCTGGAGGACTGCATTACTTTTGCTGCGAAAGGAATGCAGGAACTTTCCTTAGTTTAGAGTTAGGTTTTGATCGGTGGGATATTTTTTCTTTAAAGATACTCTTTGCCTGTTTTTTTCCCTTCACCTACTTGTCCCCTTAGAATCGGGTTACCTTTGTTTACCTTCCTGTTGTTTCGCCTCTTAAGCTCATTCATTATTTATTGAGCTAGAGGCCTTTGTTTTTCCCTTTCTATATATCTGCTTGAGTCTGCTCTGCTCGACACTACGCCCTCTTTTC